>CABHPH010143703.1:0-61514 GCA_902168325.1 Peromyscus nudipes | reverse complement strand
TTCCATTGCTGTACTCACATACACCTAAATTTGCCAGAATCATTCACTGACATAACAGCCTTTTCCCATCATGTGTTCTTTTCATCCTTGTCAGAAGGATGCAGCTGTGTGGTTGGATTTCTAGGCTTGCTATTCTATTCCATTGGTACCCCTGTCTTCTGTTTTATTTAATTATTTATTTTGTTTTGTTTTTCAAGACAGTCATATGTGTAAACGTGTCTGTAGAGACTAGAAGAGGCTGTCTGAGCCTCTGGGGCTGTATTAACAGGTGGTTGTGAGCAACCCTATGTGGGTGCTGAGAATCAAACTTGGGTCCTCTGGAAGAGCAGCTCTTAACTATTGAGCTGTCTCTCCAGACCCTGGCTGTAGCTAGAGTTTTCCTGCCGGGCCCACAGTCAGGACAAATCTCTCTCACTTGCCAGTCCTACAGCTGCTCAGACCCAACCAAGTAAACACAGAGACTTATATTGCTTACAAACTGTATGGCCGTGGCAGGCTTCTTGCTAACTGTTCTTATATCTTAAATTAATCCATTTCTATAAATCTATACCTTGCCACATGGCTTATGGCTTACCAGCATCTTCACATGCTGTTTGTCATGGTGGCAGCTGGCAGTGTCTCTTCAGCCTTCCACTTCCCAGAATTCTCTCCTCCTTGTCCCGCCTATACTTCTTCCTGCCTGACCACTGGCCAATCAGTGTTTCATTTATTGAATGAATAAGCAACATGTTTGACATACAGACCATCCCACAGCACTTCCCCTTTTCTTTTTTTTTTCAAAAAGGAAGATTTTAACATTAACATGGTAAAATTACATATAATTTGGGAATTTGGGCATAGCTTCTCTTACTACTTCCTGCTGGAGAGGGGCGCTGTATCTTTATTCTGAAAAGAAAAATTTTAGGTTAATTGTCAAATTCCAGGAAAGGTAACTATATCCTTCACCTGGCTTTATTGTTTTGTCTCAAGGTTACTTTGGCTATTGAAGATCTTTGTACTTCCATATGAATTTTGGGAATGTATTTTACATTTCTATGATAAATGCCATTGGAATTTCAAGATACTGAATTAAATAGTGTAGAGATTTTAACAATCTTGATTATTCCAATGTGTGAATATGGTGTATCTTTCTTTTTTGTATTTTTTCTGTTTATTTTATTGATGTTTTGTAGTTTTAATGGTACAGGTCTTCCACTTTTTTGGTTAGATTAATTGTTAAGTGTTCAAGTTTTTATTGTATTGTACCTTTCTGTTTACTTTATTGATGTTTTGTAGTTTTAATGGTACAGCTCTTCCACTTTTTTGGTTAAATTAATTGTTAAGTGTTCAAGTTTTTATTGTATTGTACAGAGGAATGCTTTCTTGATTTCTTTACGGGTAAGTTGCTTTTGGCATATGGAAATGTTACTCTTCTGTATGAGAACTTTGAATCGTGTAACTTTACTGATTTGTTAGTTCTAGTAGGGTTTTTTTTTGACAAAGTTTTTGTGATTTCCTAGATATAAGATCATGTAATCGGCAAACCGCAACAATCTGACTTTCTTTTCTCCAGCTTGGAAACTTGTCATTTCTTCCTCGTGTCTTGCTGCTCTGGTGAGGTTTCTGTCACTGTGTTGAATAAAAGTAGTGAATATTGGAGCATTTTCTTACCTAGATCTTACAGAGAGAACTTTCAGGCTTTCTGCCTGAGTGCAGTGTTACCTGTGGGCACGCTCACCCTGACTTCAGCTTTGCTTATGTCCACATACTGAAATGTCACACACACCCCTTAAAAATGCGTCTATTTAGAAAATAGAAAGAAAAGCTGTGGCTCTGAAATTTGTAAGTCACTTGGATCCTTTTTGTTAGTCCAAAAGTATATAGAAAACATGCATACACATATATACATGCACTTATGCACACACACATATATACATATACTCATACATATGTGCATACATTCACACACATATACTCACACACATATACTCATACACATGCACACATACTTACACATTCACACCCCTCCACACAAACACAGAAGTTTAACCAGGGACAGCAAGATGGCTCAGGAGATAAATGTGCCTGCAACTAAACTCAGCGACCTGAGTTCAATCCTTGGGACCCACAAGGTGGAAGGAGAGAACCAACATAAGCAAATTTTTCTCTGACCTTCGTACATGTGCGATGACACACATACCCCCTTGTACATAAAAATAATAATGTAATTAAAATTTTTTAAGAAAGCTTACTCCCAAATTATCTCATTTAGCTCCTGTTTTCCATGTGGGTTTCCAAGACCACAACATAAAACATGCCATCATCACATCTTTTGAAACCCAATGCTTTTAATCTCTTCATGAAAGGGCTCATTTCCCCTTTATCTATCTCCCCTCTGTGACTTCTAAAGGCCTATCAATTCGTTGCTCCATGTGTATCTTGACTTAAGATCTTTCTCTGCTGCCTGGAGGTTGTAGAGTCAGACTGAGTTGGAATCTAATCTCAACCAACCCCATATGATGACAGACTCATCACAAAGTCTCTTTGTGCCTCGGTTTACTCATGTGTAAAATAAACACAGGGATATTCCTATAGTGTTCTGTGAAACCTATGAGAAACATGTCAAGTAACTTAGAATAGGCCCAGAATTGAACTCTTTAAAATATCTTAAATCCTGCCCTTTAAAAAAGTTAAGTGAAATGCTACTTTAAATAGTACAGTAATAAGTAGTAATTCATCTCGTGTATTACCAAGTGGAATAATAATGGAAAGTTTTCTCCTTCACAGTTGGGGGCATCTATACTGTGATTCAGACCAAGGCCAAAACAACAGCAAATGAATGGGGAGAAAACTACTTTCTAATAGGTCCGTATTTTGAGCATAATATGAAGACGCAAGTAGAACAGTGTGAGCCCACCAATGATGCTGTCAGAAAAGCCATGGACGCCATGAATAAACATGGCTGCCAGGTAAAAGATTCCAATTGTCCCTTCCTTCTGCAACTCTCAATGAACAGTTGTCAGGAAGCAGATCACACACACCTTCCAGCAACTCACAACAGAAGACCATCCACCTAGATAGGGAAGAAGAGCAGGTTTACAAGAAAGACAATGGTTGTTCTTACACAGAGTGCATTTGAGGCACCTTGTGAAAGCTGAGATTCTCTAACAGGACAATGAGTGGGAGCCCCAGGAAGATTGACAGTTGAGACAGTCTTAAAAAGCTATACATAAATTGTGGCTGTAGTCACAGGTGTTGGTGACGTCATTCAATAGCGGTTTACTGACTAAGAGTGAGCTTTGGCCCAAACTGTTTCTACAGTAGTTCCTTTTCTCTTGCTGCAATAGGGCTGGGGATGTAGTTCAATGTTAGAGTACTTGGCTAGCATGCATGAGGCCATGGGGCCCTAGGTCAGAGCCTTACAACTGCACAAAGTAAAATAATATATTTTGTTGCTGTGATATCCTGACAAGAAGGAAGTTAGGGAAGAAACATCTGTAATGCCAGTACCAGGGGATCCAACAGCCTTTTCTGACCTCCTTGAGAACCAGCCATACACACAGCACACAGACATACATTCAGCCTGTCCTCCTAGCACTTCATAGTCTAAAGTGGAAGGATCCCAGATTGGAAGCCAGACTGAATTACATAACAAGATGCTTCTCACGTATGATATTAAACCCAGTATCTATGAACTCAGAGTCACAAGAAGGTGATAAGGGACAGAAAAGCAGAAATTACATGATCCAGACACCCGATTTTCAAATCACCTCACTTAATGAGAACAGAATTTGGAGATGACACATAGATGAATGGGCGTTCCCTCCAGCTTCAAGCTCAAACATCAGATGTTATCACTGCTCTTTTGTGTGTAGCTTGATGTGTCAATCACACTTTTTGTCATGGTGACAAGTACCTGAGAAACAATCCACAGGAGAAAATTATCTATTTGGGTTCATGATTTTAGTCTGTGCTTAGCTGGCTTTTGGGATTTAGTGAGATGGAACATCGTAGTGATGGGAATATGGGTTAGCGGTTGCTCAGCTCATAGTAGACACAAGCACAGAGCAACAAGGAAGGGTTACAGATGTATAAAATACCTTTCAAATGCCCCATATTCTTATAGCTACTTAGTTGTGAATTCATGAATGAATTCATCCATTGAGTCAGTTCGTACCTGTATGGTCCAAAAGCTAAAAGTTTTCTAAGATCTAAAACAAGAAACTTATGAAAACTCTACTATTTTTATGTAGCCTAGCATTAGATATCTTAGCCAGAGTAATAAGACTAGAGACAGAAAGCCAAATTATCACTATTTTCAGATGGTATGGATCTTATATATAGAAAATAAAAAAAAAAAAAAAAAAAGAAACCCACCAACTTCCAAAGGCTTTTAACATATGAGCTTTTGTGGAATATTATTTTAACTAGGCAAGGATATGTTACATTAGTTTATGCTGCAGAATATTACTTTAACTGTGTAAAGGTGTGTTACATTTATTTACACTGCATCTGTTTAATGATATAAGGATGTGTGTTTAATTATGTAAAGATATGTCGCATCTGTTTCACCTTGCCTGCCTAAGGCACCTGATTGGTCTAATAAAGAGCTGAATGGCGAATAGCTAGGCAGAGAAAGGATAGGCGGGGCTGGTGGGCAGAGAGAATAAACAGGAGGAAAAATCTAGGCTCGAAAAGAAAAAAAAGAGAGAGAGAAGGAAGAGAGAATGAGGGACACACCTGGGGCAAGAAGTCAGGCAGTCAGGCAGACAGACAGACAGACATAGAGAAGCAGTGAAAGGAAGAGGTACAGAAGGAAGAAAGGCAATGAGCCCTGAGGAAAAGTAGATAAAGAGAAACAGGTTAATTTGAATTAAAAGAGTTATCCAGAAACGTGCCTAAGCTAGACTGAGCATTCAAAACTAATAAGAAGTCTCTGTGTCATAATTTGAAGCTGGTTGGTGGCACAAAAGAAAAAGTCTGATACATGAGCTTTATCTTTGGGGAAACATTTCACATTAACACTTGGTCTGCCATTATTCTTTGTCTTAGTTTCTTTGTTGTAGCTGTGATAAAATTCTCTGACAAGAGTAAGGGAGAATGGACGTATTTGATTTGCAATTATAGAGGGATATAGTCCATCAGGGCAGCAGACAGGACAGGCTATAAAAATTCAAGGCCCTCCTTTAGTGAGGCTCCACCTCCTAAAAGTTCCACAACCTTCCCAAACAGTACAACCAGCTGGGGCCACGTGTTCAAACAAATGACCCTGTAGAGGACAGTTCACATTCAGATCACAACCCTTTCCAAATCATGTTTGCTTCTTCTAAATCCAAATACACGTTCTTCTCTTACATTGTACTTATAAGACAATGGCCATGTTTTCTTTCCATATCAGGTGTATTTTGGAAGATGGCTGATAGAAGGGAGTCCCTACGTGGTGCTCTTTGACATAAGCTCTTCAGCATGGAACCTGGACAGGTGGAAGGGTGACTTCTGGGAAGCATGTGGTGTTGGCATCCCTCACCATGACCGAGAAGCCAACGACATGCTTATATTTGGGTCTTTAACTGCCTGGTTCTTAAAAGAGGTACAGTTTGATATATAATTATAGGACAGAGGGCAGCCTACTGAGGATCCAGCAGTGACCAAAGAATTTGGAGATAATGCTTATATTGATTGTCATAATGCATTTTTAAAGGGATTGCAAGGAAATACTTAACCATTCCTCAATTATGTGCCAACTTTTGCAACAGGGTAGTAATACTTACTACTATTTATCTCATGTAATATTTAAATGAAATTGTGTATATAAAACATCTAGCTATATTGCCTACGTATATAGATGATATGCAAACTATATGTATAAAAGAGATATGTCATGAAAAAGACATAAATTCTAGACAGCAGGAAAGACTTGAAACATTCCATTTTGTCTATGTATGAGTACAGGTGCACTTACAGTGAATTCTTGATATTTCTATTCACTAAGGGCTGAAGTGACCTCAGCAGCTACCCAGGAGCCTTAGCAGCAGATTAATGCAGAGATACAGAGTAAGAACACTGGAAGCCAGTTTGTTAAATGAGCCCAGCCTCTATTCTCTTTCCTTCTCAAAGTACAGTAGTAGGATCTCTGTGCATGCCTCTCTTCACCTCCAGATAGTTACACCTAACACAAAAGTCAGGTCTTAAGAAAGGAGACCCCCCTAGTGAGGAGGGGAGCTAAGGGCATAGTATTGTGATGGTGCTCCCCTTAACAGATCTGTCTGATGAGGTCCTATCCAATACTCACGAAGAGCTGACTGGAGAAGGTGGACAGGCAGCTTCTTAGTGGTAGTAGATGGGAAGACAAGTTAGTGACTTGGAAAAAGTCTGCCATAATGACAGATGTGTAGTCCTGTGGCATCAGTAAGTGTCACCAACTCTTCCTCTACAGTCTTCCTGCCTGAGCCATAGCCCCAAGTTGGAGACCAGCCAACACTGTGTATGTGGTGTACATGTGTTTGGTGTAGGGGTGTAGGGGTATGTTTGTGTGTGTGTGTGTGTGTGTATGTATGTATTTGCTGTGGGGGGGATATTTATGTGTGCATATATATGTGGTGTATGTGGTAAATATGTGTTTGGTGAGGGGTGTATTTATGTGGGAAGGTATTTGTGCTGTGTGTGTGTGTTTGGTGTGGGGGTGTATTTGTGTGTTGTGTTTGTTGGGTGTATGTGATGTGCACATGCTTACTGTGAAGGTATATTTGTGTGTGTTTGGTGTGGTAGTGTATTTGTGTGTGTGGTGTGCATGTGTTTGGAGGAATATTTACATGCAGAGATTTGTGTGTGGTATATTTTTGAAAGAAGCTCATGTGAGCAGACTCTGGATTTCCTTGATTTCTTCAAAGGCATTACTTCTGTTATTGAGTTGCTTACTCAATGAATATTACTGTCTATTGCATGTTTATTCAAGTTATTAATAGTATAACTGATATTTATTATTTATTAATACTATTTGTATTTATTCTGTGGATACAAAAATAAATCTGACCCATTACTAAAAGGAAGGATTAAACATAAAAACATATGGACTTGACCAACGAGTCAGTGAATCCTACTTCCTCTTGTTACGTCCACATGCTTCCTGTTTAGATCCCTTTAAGAGGGATACAATATATACACCTCACATCTGTCCTTCTGCTGTGGGCAACGCTCAAGGACCAAGCATTACCAATCACATTTCTAAAGGCTTTTCTCCTGATGCAGGTGACAGATCATGCAGACGGTAAACATGTCATTGCCCAATTCCATGAATGGCAGGCTGGAACTGGGCTAGTCCTTTCTCGTGCCAGGAAACTCCCCATCGCCACAATATTTACAACTCATGCCACACTACTTGGGCGGTATCTCTGTGCAGCAAATATTGACTTCTACAACCAGCTTGACAAGGTAAACCACCCACCAGCCCCACTTGTCTCCTTCTTTCAGCTCACTGAAGCCCAAGGATGAAAGATATTGATCTCCACATTTTCAGCTAACAATCACATGGCAGCAATGCCCTTTCAGCTAATCAAAATTGATGGAGCAGTTTCCCCTGGGTGACGGAGGTAGAGAGAGTTTAACTTTGCTCAGAGTGCAGTGGAGTAGAGAGCCTGAGTTATGCTCCCTGTCTGAAGACATAGATCCAGATGGGCACAATAGGAGGGAGACACTGCACTGCCAGGCATAAGATCTTGTTCCTCCCCAGATTCAAGGTCTGATGATTGGCAGGCAGATAACTGGGATCTTAGGTAGACCCCCAACCTGAGCCTTATCTCTTTATCCTCCACATGTTTTATTTATTGGAAAACACTTCAGGCAAATGCCTCAGCATCTTTCTGGAATTCTGAAGTGCACAGGTGAGGTGCTTACAGGGCCAGTGAGCAGATATCACCGGAAGTGGTGGTGGGCACCTGATGGCTTATGCTTGCTCATTTTACAGATTGCCCAATTCTGTGACCTCAGATCACTCAGTTTTTATCTTTCTTCAATTTTCAGTTAAGTTGGCATGATAAAGGTATCTTCTCAATTTAATTTTATTTATGTCTGTGTGAGTGTATGCTACATGTGTGTAAGTGCCCTTGGAGGCCAAAAGAGGACATCAAATCGTCTGGAGCTGGAGTTACACATTGTGAACTGCTCAAGCGAGTAGCTGGGAATTGAACTCAGGTCCTCTGCAAGAGCAGCACATTCCTTTAACCATTGAGCTGTCTCTAAAGCCCCAAAGCATCTCTTATTCTATAAAGTCAAAAAGATTATCAACAGCACACATTTGATGGCCATAAACTAAAACAATGTGTATTTGATGTCTATTTAACTTATCAGTTTAGGGCTTAAAGGTTTGGTTTCACTATTGGGAAAATTAGGAAGTTGAAAACTTGAGTTTTTAAAAACTTACCCAGAATTAAAAGATCTGGGATCCTATGAATCAGAATGTGCATCCGTGGATGAACATTCGTGAATTATAATCAGGAACCTGGGAAGTCGATGCCGCTGTCTGGAACACATTTGGAATGCAAGAAAGAGCCTTCTGAACGCCTCTAACAGAGCAGACAGCCGCGCTAATGAGAGCAGTCCTACAAAAAGGTCAGCCCAAGCTGAGACCCAGGCTGGGCTCAGAAAGTCAGGGGACCAAGGAGACCTGCAAACGATGTATGGTAACATTCAACTAATGAGGATAAACCAGGGACCTGTGGCGAGCACCGCAGCAGTGTGTGCTGAGAAGGTCAGGCCGGATCTTACAGCGGCCCATAGAATCCTTCACCCCTGAGTGCTTTGTGGTCTTATAGATCAACAACCAATACGTTCTAATCATGTATAATGAGTAGTCCTAGTTAAGAACACACACATTATAACACAGAGATAGATTACAACAGGTGTTTTGATTAAATAGTTACAACATTATGCTTTCAATGATGACTACATATCTCAAGTATGTTTAGATATACAATATGTGTTTCAAGCTCGTCATTCTAGTGAGTGGTTCTGCCAGCCACTAGTGGATAACAAGTAGTCAAAAATTAAACTTTAAGCTATATTCATAAACATTTTTTTTACAGCAGGAGATCCTGAGCTCACACTAGATTTATATTTAGGCAATATATAAACATATCAAATTATACTTCTCAGATAAGACATTTAATAGATATGTGACCCTGGGCAAGTTTCCTGACCTCTGAAAGATTCAGTTTCCTCTTCTATATAATGAAGACAGAACACATGAGTTTTTTGATAATTAAGCAGACAGTGAACAGCAGAGCTGAACACCGTGTTGGAGGCGTCCCATGATGCTGTATATAAATTTGTCCTATTTTAAGACAATGCCAGTGTCACAGGAAGCTTTGTGAGAGATGATACTGAGTAAGGGAAATGGAAGAAGTCCAGTTGTTTAAGGGTTCATTCACTGAAGATTTGGTTTCTGGGTTTTTTGTTTTGTTTTGTTTGTTTTTAGCTAAAATATCCAGAATGCAAGTACAAAATCTTATAAAAATATTATATTAAAAATGATATCAAGAGTGACAGATGCACCCAAAATATAACATACTATCTTTTTGAAGTGAAATTAACTTGGAGTATATAACCAAGAAAAAAAATCGCTCAACTTTTCTCTCTCAGCAAATGAAATAGGATAATAATTATCCAGACTTGAGTGTCAAGTTTAGTGTCAGCTCTGTTTCATTTTTTAATTTTACTTTATCGGTATAGGTGTTTTGCCTACATGTATCATGGGAGGCCAGTTGGGAGACCGGCTCCCACATTTTACCCCAGGGTACTCTTGAGGAGTGAGGGATAAGAGATTTAGATAGAAGAATAGAGGGGAGAGATACAGATAGAAACACAGGATAGCCTTGGGAGGGCCTGGATCCTTATCCACTGGTCCCTTCTGTCTCTTCTAAAGGGCTATTATTTATAGATATGCCAAAGGGTGGAACAAAAGACCTCCCTCCTAGCTCAGCCAAGTGTAGACCCTTCCAGTCACCTAGAAACCATGCACATGGTCAAGCAATCCTCTAATGCAGCTCTGCTGGGTAAAGCAAGCTCAGATCTCACAAGGAAACCTTTGTGGGCCTCCACAATGTATATCCATGCACCATGTATGTGCCTAGTGCTTTCTGAAGCCAGAAGAGTGCATTAGGTCCCCTGGAACTGGAATTACAGATGGCTGTGGGTCACCATGCGGGTGCTGGGAGTCAAACCTGGATCCTCTGCAAGAGCAGTCAATGCTCTTAATCACTGAGCCATTCTCCAGCCCCAGCACCCTGTTTTGGTTTTGTTTTTTTAACCTTTTTTTTTTTTATTTTATAGGCTCAGCACACTTCTGCTGCATGACTCTGCTACACTGCTGTTTTTTATTTTATGATTCATTGTTTATGGTAAAATATGCAATCCTTGGAGGCTAGAATTATCTTTATACTTATAAACTGTGGAATCAGAAAACATGCAACAAAATGTCAAAATTTTATAGGGGATGAAATAGCAGTCTGGAAGACATGAAGCTATCAGTACTTTTAAAAGTACCAATTTTATACTTTAGCAAGTGGCTTGATACTAGTCCTTTGATGAGGTTATTATAACTTCAATCAGCTCTGAGGAAGAACCACTTGTGAACTGAGGATTTTGTTTTGCTTGTGAAGAGGATTGCGCAAGGACCATGTGTTTGTCTTTCACAGTTCGACATAGACAAGGAGGCGGGGGAGAGACAGATTTATCACCGCTACTGCATGGAACGGGCCTCTGTGCACTGCGCGCATGTGTTCACCACGGTGTCGGAAATCACAGCCATCGAGGCAGAGCACATGCTGAAGCGGAAGCCTGGTAATTACGGAGGCTGGGTTTGCCGCCTCCTAACACCCGGAGCAGCCTTGCTTAACTCTGAGACCTTGCCTGCAGTTCCTTTGCTTTCAGAGATCACTGGGTGTCTGGGGGAGGGTCTTCAATAAGCGAATACGTTTTGTCAAACAACAAAACAAACAGGCGAAAAATGACAAAGACAGAACAGTGGTAGCGTGGCGGGCTATGCTCTGTTCTTTCCAAACGTTCCCTTGGATTTGGGGTTCTCTCGGACTCTGTCTTAATTAGGGTTTCTATTGCTGATAAACAGCACGACCAAAAGCAACTTGGGGAGGAAAGGGTTTGTTTCAGCTTACCTGTCCTGTCTATCATTAAGGGAAGTCAAGGCAGGAACTGAAGAAGAAACAGGGAGGAACAGAAACCATGAAGGAACGCTGCTTGCTGGCTTGCTTTTCCTGGCTTGCTCAGCTTGTTTTGTGATACCACCCAGGACCATCTACAGAGGTGGCACCGCCCAGAGTGGGCTGGGCCTTCTCACATCCATCACTGATCAAGAAAATGGACTGCAGGCTTGCCTTTAGACCCATCTCACAGAGGCATTTTCTCAATTACGATTCCCTCTTCCCAGATATGCTAGTAAATTGACAAAACCCAACCAGGGCAGATTCATTCTTACACTCGTGGTTCTCAGAGGAGCTCGGCCAGCAATGTTCTTATTTTTCTCCTGATCTTTCTGTTTCTCTCTGCCCACAGTGCCCCTCTCTGAGCTCACACACATGTTTTGCTTTTTCCTGTTCTAAAGTGAAGTTTTTGTTTGCGGGGCTGCCCTGTCAAAGGGTTGCGTGCTGCCGTTTTTTTCAACCACCTACCAATAACTTGGAAAAGTCAACCACAGCAACCACTTCCCTTTACCCACTGAGCCTCATGTGTTTGCCCTCTCACACTAACTCAAAATTGTTGTTTTAAGAAACGCCCAAGTTCAGGGTTCTATCTGTCTGTCTGTCTGTCTGTCTGTCTGTCTATTACATCCCTCTGACATTAAAGGTGACAAAGAATGTGTATTACCTCTCAGAAACAAGCCCCCATTTTTTTTATTTTGCTTTTCCAGATGTAGTAACTCCCAATGGCTTGAATGTTAAGAAGTTTTCTGCAGTGCATGAATTTCAAAATCTCCATGCCATGTACAAGGCCAGAATCCAGGATTTTGTTCGAGGTCATTTCTATGGGTATGTTTTTCTTAATTAAAAAAAAAAAAGCCCGGGGGGGGGGGGGCGGGGGCTGCAGAGATGGCTCCTCTTGCAGAAGACCAGAGTTGTGTTCCAAGCACCGTATCAGATGGCTCATAACCACTTGTAACTCTAGCATGGGGAGGGGTTCTGACACCCTCATCTCGCCTTCAAGGGCATGTACAGGCACACACACACACACACATACACACACACACACACACACATCTTTTTCAAGATGTTCCCACGCATTATAGCAAGTGCTTCTCTTTCCCCAGCCCCTTCTGCTTGAATAGACTTCCTGCTGTGGAATTTGTTGCTCTTGTTCTATTTTATTAGAAATTGCTTTATTTTGTTTCAGTCATTTGGATTTTGATCTTGAAAAGACTTTATTCCTCTTCATTGCTGGGAGGTATGAATTCTCAAACAAAGGGGCTGACATCTTCTTGGAATCCTTATCCAGGCTCAACTTTCTCCTAAGGGTAAGAAAGCTCTGGGCTGAGGCACAAGGCCTTTCTGCTGTAGGATGTGAAGAAGCTAGTTTTCAAGAGGAAATTTGACTTTGAAATCTTAAAATGATAACCTTGGGCAGATGAGATGGATCAGCCAGTGGAGGTACTGGCTACAGGTCTGATTTCCATGCCAGAACCTATATGATGGAAATAGGGAAAGACTCCGGAAATTGTGCAGCTGTGCTCTACACACACACACACACACACACACACACGCACGCACGCACGCACGCACGCACGCACGCACGCGCGCGCGCGCGCACGCACACATGCATGCACAAGACAGGGAGGAGGGAGGGAAGAGGAGGAGGAGAGAAATATAACAAAACATTTAAAATGATGTCATTCTGGAAATGACTCTTCCTACTCAATTTACATATTTGAGTTACATGTCACTCACATGTGTCTTTGTCTACACTTTAAAGTACATTTTTAAACCAGAATTTCATACTATACATGCCAAATGTTAGAAAGACATTTTAATAGTCCTTTTCCTTAACGGGAATTTATTGAAAGACAGATACAGCAAAGTCAAGCAAACTGAAAGCCACACATCATTTATTAGAAACCAGATGTAAACCGTGGTGGCACATGCCTTTAATCCCAGAATTCAAGAGGCAGCAAGATCACTGAGTTTGAGGACAACTGGTCTACAGAGTGAGTTCAAGGCCAGCTAGGGCTACACAAAGAAACCCTGTCTTGAAAAATAAAAAAAGAAAGAAAGAAAGAAACCAAACCAGATGTAGCCCATGATGTCCTGATGGTCACCCTTGGCATCACACCTAGCAATCCAAATCCAGACAGCTCTAGCTGTGGTCGCCCTCCTGCATGTGAAACAGTCAAGTGTCCCAGCACTAGTCTTCCACAGAACAGGACAGATCTTAAAAGACTCATTCCTCTGCCCCTTTATCATCTACACCAGCTCTCCAAGTTGACAGATCTCCAACTGTCCATCTCTGAAGTGTTCCATCACCTGGAAACACGAAGAGGGTTCTACTCCCCATAGTATATCACCTTTGCTCAGGATCAGGCCTTACAAAGAGGGTCCCTGTGAATTCAGCAGAGAAGCACAGGCAGGGGAGACAGCTAGAGAAAATGGCTTCATGTCCTAACTATTAACTAAAGCGATTGGTTTATGTTCCAATCCTATCACACTAAAACACAGAACAAATGACACAGTGTAAAAGTTGAGTGCTATTGAGACACGGGACCTCAGGAGTCACGGAGATGACTCAGTGGTTGATGCACATGTGTCTCTTCCAGAGCTAGGTTCCCAGCACTCGCATAGCAGCTCATAATCTCCTGTAACTCCAGTTCTGGGGCATCTGATGCCCTCTTCTGACCTCCTCAGGCTCCGTGCTCATGTGCACACACCCACACATGTACACACTTAGTTTAAAACAAAAAAGATACTGAGACAATCTAGATTTTCCAGAGTTCTGTATTATTGTCTCCAAGTTTTTCTGGAATATAGTTCTTTTTTTCCTCTGTTAGCAAAGATATTATACCAAATATGCAGAAAGATTTCCCAAAACTGCAATATAAGAAAGTTATTAGTAATAATAATACCATCTGCAAAAATAGATTAAAGTGAAAACAATTATTCTGATATAATCTTTGTTCGTATTTCCAGGAATATATCCATAAAGCATGCTTTGTAAATATGCTTATAACTGTATCAAACATGTTTTATGTTTAGAGTCATTATTAAAAAATCAATCCATACAGTCATTAAATATTCACTTTATTTGTAGATGTGAAGTAAATAAAAACCTACTGTTATTAAGTTAGAGAGAAAAGATAGTTATAATACTTAGAGAAATTAAAATACACAATATGTAGCTTCTTTGATAGTGCATTGGCTGCCACCTGCAGTGAACTGCATGTCCCATGACTTTTGTAGATTTCCTGAATGGACTGTGAGGTTTCAGAGGGAAGAGGCCACACAATTGATGGAAAGATGTCCCAAACTCAGGACACAGTTCTATCGTTTAGATCATAAGGACATCCATGTGCTCATAGTTTTAACTTGAATTTAGGCTTTTACTCCAACGCTGCTGGATATATGTCATTTCCCTGTGAGAGATGTGAGGCCTAAGGCATTTGTGGAAGAGAACAAGAAAACAGATTTCAGAGGTTTAAAAAAAATCAGTTTAAATATTAGCTTTCTTCCTAATAGGCTAGGGGCACTCAGATAAAATATTTTATATACCATGCTTCCTTATCATCAGTAGAATGAAATGAATCACATGTACTGTGGTTGGCGGTTATAAGGGTGGATGGAAGTCAATTGTGTGTTTAAAGTGCCCCAGCACAGTATCTGCTACATCAAAAGTGTGAAGCACATGCTTGCTCTCTTCCTTTACATTTTGGCCTAAAAGTCAAAATGCATCATATGGACCATCTAGACATGTAACAGAAACATGTAAAAAAAAAATCCATTGGTACAAATCACTAAAATAGAAAGAGTTAGAAGAATAAGAAATAAAGCCTCATTAAATTTTGAACTTTTGACTTTTTTTTTTTTTTGAGCTGAGGATCGAACCCAGGGCCTTGCGCTTGCTAGGTAAGCGCTCTACCACTGAGCTAAATCCCCAGCCCTAAATTTTGAACTTTTAAAGAAGGAATTTTGATTTTTTTTTTCTATCAGATCCCTTGTGTTCTTTAGCCACAGGAAAACACAATGACATGAGTAGCTACTGTTATCTACGTTAATGGCCAATGGTGTGGAAATACTCATTGCTGACAAATCCTGATTGGAAGTCAGGTTTCACAACTCAGCATTCTTTCTCTCCTGTGACACGTGAAAACACTGTTTTCCAGGCTTAAGGTCCCCATGCCAGATGCTTTTTGGTCTTTGTTATGTGATGCTACTCTGTTTTCTAACCCTTCTCAGATGCACAAGAGTAACGTCACTGTGGTGGTGTTTTTCATCATGCCTGCCAAGACAAACAATTTCAACGTGGAAACCCTAAAGGGCCAGGCGGTGCGGAAACAGCTGTGGTAATCTCACGTTTGTCAGCCCGCTCGGACAACACGTGAAGGGAGTTTTGCCTAAGTGTGTGACCTCTGAGCTGTGTCCCTGAACTTTGTTTCTTTGATGTAGCATAAATACTGTGTGGTTCTCTTCTTCTGGGGCTAACTCCTGCATTAGACTGTGCAATGCCTGCAACATGGTGGGCGGTACTCGAAAAACATCCAAACAAACAACCACAGAATGAGCGAATATCCACACATGGGTTTTAAAGATGGGTTGGATATATTTTACAGGGAAAACTTAAAGTGTATACCAAAGCAAGGAGTTGAATATAATGACTCCTTCTACACTCAGCCCAGATCAGTTATTGAATATTTATTTCACTAACATGCTCTGTCTACACCTCCATTCACTGACCCTCCCCTCAAGTTACCTCAAGCAAAAAAGAATTCCAGCTCTCTGTGATGTTCAAATGTCTTGTGGCCTTAGTCCTGGATTTTTTCCAACCAAGCTAAATTAGACAATGGGGAAATAATAGGAGAGGGCATATCAAAAAATACTTGTAACTTCAAAGAACGCTGATGAGACAATAGCACCTTCACAACAGATGTCTTAGTTACCATTCTGTTGCTGTGACAAAGCACCACGACCAAGGCAACTTATAAAGGAAAGTTTTAATTCAGCGTTCACAAGTGCATTACAGTCCATGAACGTCATGGTGAGGAGCATGGCAGCAGTCAGGTATGGTGCTGGAGCAGTAGCTGAGAGTTCTACATCTTGATCCACAAGCACAAAGCAGAGAGAGCTCACTCAAAATGCATGGGCATTTTGACACCTCAGAGCCCACCCCCAATGACATACCTCCTCTAACAAGGCCACACTTTCTAATCCTTCCCAAACAGTCCCATCAGCTAGGGACTAAGCAAATATTTGAGCTTCTGAAGGCCGTTCTCATTCAAATGCACAAAGATGACTATGAAAAGTTATGATTGCATCTGAATTAGAAATCTGTCTGTGTCAAACAGGGACACCGTGCATTCTATGAAGGAAAAGTTTGGAAAGAAACTCTACGATGGGTTATTGAGGTAAGTGCTTAGAATAGCTTACACACTAACATTTAGGTCTTCACCATTCACACATCACAATTTAGTCACTTTTCACGAATTTGGTCCCAACATAATGGAATTTGTAGCCTTTGCAGACGTCGTATGAGCACTAGCATTTTACCTTTTCATTTGACAATATCAGTAAACAGCTTGCAAGTAGCAGACCATATATATCTGCACACAGGTTCTTATTCAGTGGGTAGTCATTAATACATCAGTCTGAGACTAAAGGAGCTTTTGAGTTCAAATATATATTGACTTAATGTAGTAAATAAATAATAAATATTCATATATTAAATCTGTGTTAACATCTTAGTAAATAACAATATTACAATAAATGAACTAATGTCAATTAGAAAACACTTAACTAGTGCCAGCTGTTGTTATTTTTAACACTGTTTTCGTCACAGAGGAGAAATTCCCGACATGAATAGTATCTTGGATCGAGATGACATAACAATTATGAAGAGAGCCATTTTCTCAACTCAGGTAAGAAAAATTTAAAAGTACCTACCACCTCTCATGATCATTAAAATCAACCCAGGCAGTATTGTCTTCATTCATATGAAGGAATTTGCTAAATTAGGAAATTTCAAATCTGAAAGTTGGAAAAATATTCTCTTTTCATTCCATTTATGTTTGTGGTTGTGGAACAGGGCATGTGGAGGGGCATGTGGAGGGCATGTGGAGGGGCATGTGGAAGTCATGTGGAAGTCGTGTGGAGGGGCATGTGGAAGTCATGTGGAGGGGCATGTGGAAGTCATGTGGAGGGGCATGTGGAAGTCATGTGGAAGTCAGAGGACTACTTGAAGGAGTTAGATTCTTTCTACCATGTGGGTCCCAGAGATGGAGCTCAGATCACCAGGCTTGGCAGCAAGAACCTTTAACCACTGAGCCATTTTACTCACCCAGAAACATACTCTTAAATAGTCACTTGAATGATTTTGTATGTGCTTTTATTAATTGTTTTTAAGGGATTTTTTTTTTAGAAATCTCACAAAGTCTGTCTTTGAACCCATTTACAGAATTCCTTTTGAACCAATATACTCAGATGAAAAACTATGTCCATTATAACAAAAAAAGAAAACTTGTGAAAATCTCCAAAAGTGCACGATCCCCACCATAGTAGAGAAAATGCCAATGCTTGTCAGCTGAACAGAATTGTTATTTTAAAATGTAATATAGTGTACTAGATATGCATGGGCATCCTGTTAATAATGTGGTTTGCTAGACAGTTGCAGTGAATCAAGTTCATCTTGGATGAAGATCCCAAAGTTCCTGCACATTCTAGAAAAATCCAGAAGCAGTTATGAAATCCAGGCCTTTCATACAGTAGCTGCATGGGGGGTGAGGGGAATGGAAGCTTTCTGTTCACAGTCTGTGAAGAAAGTTCTGGAACTCTTTCTCTTCCCCTGAAATACACAAAGCTTAGTCATCAAAACCAACGTCATCTTAGAGGGCTGAATACAGAAAGGGTGCATGAGATGTCAATGGCCTTTTGCAGAAATGAGTCACACTTATTTATGCTTCTCACCATTGACATTTTCTTCCCCCTGTTCCCTCAGAGACAGTCTTTGCCTCCTGTGACCACTCACAACATGATTGATGACTCCACGGATCCCATCCTCAGCACCATTAGACGGATTGGACTTTTCAACAATCGTGCAGACAGAGTCAAGGTGAAACTAATTGGTTTGTTATAAACTGCTTCAAAATTGTACAGAATAAGCCAAGGCAAAGACTCAGTTGGTAAAATGTTTGCCATGCAAGCATGAGAACCTGAGGTCACCCTCCAGCACCCTGGTACAAGCTGGGTACATGCTTGTAAATCTAGTGCCCAGGAAGCCAATCTGGCCTAATTGGCTCAAGCCAAAGAGAGACCCTGTCTCAAAAAGTAGCATGGAGACTCCTTAAAAACAGCACCCAAGGTTGAGCTCTGGCCTCTACACACATGTGCACACAAATGCAGGAACATTAAGACACACATGCACCCACTAGAACTCATATCCCCATGCCCACATGCACATATACAAACAAAAGAATTATATAGAATATACTTTGGAGGGAATTTATTACAAGCTCTTCTTTGTTTTAACATCTTCTGGAAAAAATATTTAAGAAATTCTAAAAAAAATGGATTCTGCTTCTTGTTTTAGGTAATTACTCTTAGACATTAGTTAACTCTGAACTTTAATCCTAACATTTGTTTTAATCGCACGATGCTACCAGTAGGCACAAGGAAATTATCTACTTTTTAATGATCAAAATATATTCTAAAACTTACTTTAGGAAAGGACTCTGATAAGAGGTATGTTTTTAAGTGTTTTTTAAAATTATATTTATTCATGTATTTATTTTTTGTGGGGGGTAGAGGATGAAAAGTGCCATGTCATTCATGAAAGGGTCAGAGGACAACTTGTGGGAGTCAGTTCTCTGCTTCCACCTTTGGTTCTTGGGGATCAAACTCAGGCTGTCAGGCTTAGTAACGCACACCTGTACCTGATGAGCACCTCACGGGGCCTACAAGTGTGTTTATTATAACAAATTCTTTTCATATGGAGTGATGTTTTTATTATTGTTTTATGTGCATGGGTGTTTTGCCTGCATGTATGGTTGTGCACCATGTGTATGCCTGGTACCCAAGAAGGCCAGAAGAGGGCATCAGCTATTCTGACTGGAACTGCAGATGGTTATGGGTCACCATGTGGGTACTGAAATTCTAACCCCGTTCCTCTGGTGGAGCAATTCGGGCTCTTAGCCATTGACCCACCTCTCCATCCCCCCATCTGGTTTCTGTGTAGGTTCTTCTGCACACTTGCGCAGCCAGCCATTTATGTGTTCCTCCATCTTCCCAGTCCTGTGTATACACTCTAATAGGCTTTAGTTCTGGAGCCTGTAGCAGAAATCTTAGATGGTCTTATTAATAAAATCAAACCTGAGCCAGGTATTGGGGCGAACACTGGAAGGTCAGAGAGACAGAACAAACCACAGCTAACCTCACCTGGCCAACTTCTCGGCTGGTCTTGTTTCCTCAGACTAGAAGCCTCTGTGTCCTCATATCTGAATGGCTCTCAGCTGAACTGTGCTTCTTGAAAGCTTGAAAGCTTAACCAGCCAAATGCTTCTCCAGGCCAAATGCCTAACCAGCCAAATGCCTCTAGTTTCTGGTCCTCAGACCTTATATACCTTTCTGCTTTCTACCACTACTCCCTGGGATTAAAGGCTCGCTTTCTGGGATTAAAGGCGTGTGTCACCTTGCCTGGCCATTTCCAATGTGGCCTTGAACTCACAGAGATCCAGAGGGATTTCTGTCTCTGGAATGCTAGGATTAAAGGCGTGTGCTACCACTGCCTAACCTCTGTTTAATATTGTGGCTGTTCCGTCTCTGACCCCAGATAAGTTTATTAAGGTACACAATATTTTGGGGAACATAATACCACCACAGGAGCCATTTTCCAATTTCATTTGCTAGGTGTCTGTCTCATCCAGACACCACCTCCTGTCTGTAACATCCTCACTGGCACAAACCATTTGCTAGAACTGAGTCTCAGTTGGTACATTGCTATCCCTCCAGATCTGTCCTTCATGTTGGGGCTTATCTTGGCTTCATTCATTCTGAGTTTGGACAAGTGAATAATGATGTATATTTGTCATTATAGTATGACATTAGAAAGCTTTGCTGTCCTAAACACTCTTTGTGCTCTACATATGCACCACTGAGTAGTGGTTTGTTAACTCCTGACAATTCTGTCTTTTCCAGAATATCATATAGTTATAATATTTTACTTATAAGTAGGTATTTATGATTTGATTCATTGGTTCTTGAACACCAGCACAACACTGCACACAGATACATGTGGCATTTTTATTTGAGTCAAGTGTGATTTTTGAGCAGAGGCATGAATAGTATCTTTATAGCACACTCTAATTGTTGTGTGGACTACAGAGCCTTGTGGAATAAAAGTAAGTGCAGTAGGTGGTAACTGCCTCTAGGTGAGAGGGGATAGCATGAACTGATCTGGACAGGACTGTTCTAATGTCTTCCCTCCCCTGAGGTCTGTTTCCCTTGGATAACTCTTGTGCGGGTCACAGGTGATCCACCCGCTCTTTCTTGCTCAAGTTGAGAAGAAACTGGCTAATAAGACAGGGATCAGCAGTTGAGAGAACCAAATAGAACTTTCAGTGGGGAACAGGGCTGGAGAAGGCTTGAGGGACTAGTTTAGTGTGAAAACAGAAAATGTACGTGCTAACTCTCTACCCTGTGGCCAAAGATTTGGAGATGAAGAGCAAAGTTAAGCATGCAGAGTGGAGACTTTGAGGTACAGAGTTGAGGAAAGAAAAAGGAGAGTCTAAGTTCTTTACAATTTATCTTTCCCTCTATCCCCGAGTATAAAACACATGGATCCTCTAGGATTGAAATAAAGTGTAGAGGGATTTTTTGTTTCTTTTATTTTCTTCATTAGAACTTTCTCTTTTAGGTGATTTTACATCCAGAATTTCTGTCCTCCACCAGCCCCCTACTACCCATGGATTATGAAGAGTTTGTCCGGGGTTGTCACCTTGGGGTGTTTCCATCATACTACGAACCCTGGGGTTACACTCCAGGTATGTGATATGTGTGGATTACGGACAGATTCTGATTTGGTTGCAAGTTATTTCAAGAGTATGTATGTAATGTTAAAGTTGATGGGAAATCTCTACTGAGGCTTGTTTTCTCAGTTCCTTTAAGAAATGATTTGGGTTGGATCCATTCAGGCATCAGTTTTATGCTTTGCAGAGCCTAACCTAAGAATGGAGACAAAACCTATGTGACTGTGCTACAGTGGGGTTTGCTGCCTCCTGAGTGGGTCAAGCCCATTGCCTCATTGTATTCCAAAGAGGAAGATAATGTTTTTATGAGGATTGTATTATACTCTTAGGTTATCTCTGTAGATCTCATTAATGTGAAATAGAAACTAAATAGTCAGAGATAGTATGAAAATTGTTAGTCTTCCAATACAGTTCTTCAAAAGCTATTTCAGAAGAATGCAGTTAATTTTTTTTTATTTTAATTGGATTTTGTAAAACAAAAGTTGGCCCTGAAAACACAGGTAGTATTAAGAAAGCATTGTGTTTAGTGGTGGGTAAGGTATTGTAGCTAATGCCATCATATATTCAGAAACACTGCCAACTCTGTTTATTTTTTTCAAATGGATAGTGAGTTCTCAGATCCACTATTTATCATTTTCTCTCTGGTCCCTAAGTGGTATGGTTATCAGTAGCAACAAGACTGATGAATTTGCGTTTGTGCTGAAGCATCTTATGAATAGAGAAATGGGTTAGATGTGTAGCTCAGTGGTAGAACATGTGCTGAGAATATACAAGGCTGGCCCTCCAGTTCCCAGCACCACTAACTAAACAATAAATAAAAACAAACAGTTTGCCTGCATTCCGGCTTAAAGGACAGGAATAGCTTTCCTATGTCTTGTTGGTAATAAAAAAATACCCTTCCTGATTTAGGTAAATTCCATTTATTTTAAAATGAAATCCTAATTTGTTGTTGTTGTTGTTGTTGACCTACAGCTCAAGGGACAGCAGAGACCAGGTAAAGAGGAAGTATTAGGTTGGATTATTAAAGAGAAGAACTTTCATAATGTCTATATATTTAAATTTTTTTCATGTGTACAGTTGTTTTGGCTACATGCATGTATGTGCATACCATATGTATGGAATGCCTTCAGGGGCCAGAAGAGGATATCAGATCTCCTGGAACTGGAATTATAGATGATTGTGAGCCACGATGTGGGTGCTGGGAACTGAACCCAGGTCCTCTGCAATAGCAGTGTGTGCTCTTAACCACTGAGTCATCTCTCCAGCCCCTATGTCTATATTTTCATTCTAGAATTTAAATACAGTATCTAGAATTCTATAAGGAGAGAATATTGTAGCCCTCAGAACATGAGCAGTATAAGGGCTCTGCAGCTGTTACTGTTCTGATCTATTGTTTCAATTCCATCAAATTACAGCATAAGGATTCTATAGTATCGGAATAAGCAAACTGTAAAGGATTTGCTTTTTCATTTATTCCTTTTTTTCTTCATTAGAATTTTCTCTTTTAGGTGATTTTGCACCCAGAATTTCTACCTTCCACCCATGTAATTATTTGGCAGTAGAAAATTATTAAAAATTTAACAGGGGCCAGCCTGTGGTGGCGCACACCTTTAATCCCAGCACTCAGGAGGCAGAGGCAGGTGGATCTCTGTGAGTTCGAGGCCAGCCTGGGCTACAGATCAAGTTCCAGGAAAGGCTCCAAAGCTATACAGAGAAACCCTGTCTCAAAAAACAAAAAACAAACAAACAAACAAAAAAAACCTTTAACAGGCAAAATGTGACTACTTCTTGAAAGTTTGACATTAAATGCATCTAAATAGTTCTTTCTCCCTTGTAGTTCTAAAACTTACTGTTAGTGTCAATCCTGCATTTTTGAAAACAGTTTTCCTTCTTAGGAAATGTCCACAGAAAATGTTTCAATCACATATTTAATAAAGTATTAAACAAAACACACATTTTGCTGATGAGCAGAACACTTGTTATCCATCCCTGTTCCCAGTTTTCCTGTAGGGAGACCTAGTGTGGACAGAGGAGGAAAAACCAAATTCATGAATGACTGAGGGGACCGGGAAGACACTCCCATTAGTGCAAAGACTGTTAGAAACCTAACGGCTGCCTTTCCACTGAATGGGGTTTTTTTTTTTAATTTTTTGTTGTTGTTGTTGTTGTTGTTGTTGTTTGGTTTTTTGAAACAGGGTTTCTCTGTGTAACAGCTCTGGCTGTCCTGGAACTCACTTTATAGAACAGACTGGCCTCAAACTCACAGAGATCCACCTGCCTCTGCCTTTCAAGTGCTGAGATTAAAAGTACGTGCCACCATGGCCCAGCAAATCATCTTTTATTTAAGGCGTTTTACTTTTATTTTAAGTGTATGGGTGTTTTGCCTGCATGGGTACCTGTGCACCACAAGCATGCAGTGCTCACAGAGGCCAGAGAGGCACTGGATCCCCTGGGACTGGAGTTACAGAGGATTGTGAGCTGCCACGTGGGTGCTGAAAATCCAACCTGGGTCCTCTGCAAGGGCAGCCAATGCTCTTAACTATGGAGCCATCTCTCCAGGCCCCAGAACTTCATTTTATAGGACCCCAAATCATAGCGAAGATTTATCTAATGTTTTAAGATAAAGGACAAAGAAGTTATGAGATATGGATGGGGGAAAGAAGAAGTTGTGGATGTTGTGTTAACACAGCCAATGAGTTTTTCTGTACTTTTAAATTCACCAAAATAAGTACGTTAGGTTTTTTTTTTCCTGTTGCTTTGATAAAATACCTTGACGCACAAACATACAAATGAAAAACCTAAAACAACAACAAAAACAGCTTAAAGAAGAAGGCGTTTGGGGGGGCGTATGGTTCCGGCGGCGGCGGCATATAGTCTATCTTCCTATGGACAGGAAGATGGCAGCAGCCATTAAAGGCATGGAAGCAGGAGCAGAGGGCTGCGTCTGAACTCAGGAAGAAGAGTCAACAGGCGGTGGAGAGAGACTGTCAATCCCCAAAGCTCTCCTCCAGTAAGACTCCACCTCCTAAGGGTTTCATTGCTTTCCCAGTTAGCACCGCCAGCTGTCCAAACACAGGAGTCTGTGGGGCCACCTCATATTCAGACCACCAAAGAGAGTTAGTCCCCTCTACATGGATACTGGAAGAAAAAACAGGCCTTCCTGTGGTAGAGATTTAACCTTCTTATATTACATAATCTCTAATTTGTTTTTTGCAACAATAATATGGTGCTGTTCTAACTATAGAAAGCATTCACTAAAGCCAACTGGGCTGGTTAATTTTTTTTTTCAGCTTGAAACAAGCTAGTTATTTGGGGAGAGGAAACCTTACTTGAGAGAATGTCTGCTCAGACTGGCTTGTAAGCAAATCTGTGCGGAATTTTCTTGATTAATGATAGATGTGGGAGGATCCAGCCCACTGTGGGTGGTGCACTCCTGGGCAGTTGGGCCTGGCTTGTATAAGAAAGAAAGCTAAGGAAGCCATGGGGAACAAGCCAGTAGGCAGTGTTGTTCCATGGCCTCTGCATCAGCTTCCACCTTCAGGTGCCTTCCTGAGTTTCTGCCTTGACTCCCCTTCAGGATGGACTGTGAGATGTAAGGTGAAATAAACCCTTTCCTCCCCAAATTGCTCGTGGTCATGGTGTTTAGGACAAGAATAGATAGCAAGCTAAGACACCAGCACTGAACTTTTAGAAGGTCTAAAAAACACTTACACGGAGCTTTCATGGTTTCCTGGCTTTTACTACAAAATACATTAGTGAATTATTTAGTGAGAATGAAATCCCATGACATTTTTGGCAAAATTTTGTGTATATGTAAGTATATGAATTATTCCCAGGAGGAGTTCCAAAAATTTCATTAGATTTCAAAGCAGTTCGTAATTCCCATCCACACTCCTTCTGCTACCCTCCTAAAAAGTCAGAAACACTGCTGTGCAGCTGAATAGCTAAGCCAAGAGGAAATACTAACAAGCAGAGGAGACAAAGCCGTGATCTAAGCTGAACTCCACCACGAGTAATGGAACAACTTTTACACACATCTCCACTCAAGAACCAAGAATATTGCCCTAGTCAAATACATGTATATTACTTGTTTAAATGTAGATGTTGGGATTGGGAGTTAAAGGGCTTGACATGTTGGCATGAGGACCAGCTTTCAGATGCCCCAAACCCACCAAATGCCTCATGGGAGTGGCAATAAGCTTATAATTCCAGCCTCAGAGGAAATAGGTAGTGGGTCCCAGAGCAAGCTGGCCAGCTCTACCAGTTCTGGGTTTCATTGAAAGACCTTGACTAAATGAATAAGGTGGAAGAGCAAAGAGCAATTGAGGAAATTTCCTTGACATCAACCTTGGGCATCCACATGAATGTGCACATACAGGTTCACACACTCACACACAAATGAACAAAGAAAAAATGTAACTATCTTTGAAAGGTATTTTCAGAGATATCTCAGATATTTTGTGGGAAGCAGGTTTTATCAAAAGGTGAGGGAAGACTGAAAGAGACCATGAATTCCCTGTACCCTTAAGAGAGTAGCACGGATGTGTGCAGAGATTCTAGTAGAGGAGAACCTGGCTGTGTACAAGCACACACCCTACCCCATAAAGTTGCCAAGCAGAGTCACAAGCACAGAATGGAACAAAACTAAACCAGATAACAGGCAGCTGGGCTCAGGCAGTAGAGAGCAGCAGGTCCCAGCAAGAACTCTAGGACTGGATGTCTCACTTCAAGCCCAGCTCTCTCATGTCCCATGATTCTATGAAGAGACCAAGTTACCTCAACTCCCCTTGCTTTAATGTCTTCACCTGCCAGAGAGGGATGATGTCAGCATCACTTCATGGATGGCTGCAAATATTGCCTGTGTTATGACAGCATATAAAGGGTTATACATGCCCGGCAGGAAGTAACGATCTACCACTATGCAAATAGGACTTTTTCTCCTACACATAAATGTGAAAATTGAGAGTGGGTCTGAAACTCGTTCTTTGTCCATTCCCTGGCAGCTGAGTGCACGGTGATGGGTATCCCAAGTGTGACAACAAACCTCTCTGGCTTTGGCTGTTTCATGCAGGAGCATGTGGCTGACCCTACTGCGTATGGTGAGATTTTTTTCCCCCCATTGTATCCTCAGGGTCTTCACAGAGCCTAATGTTAAAGCTGTCCTGAAATGAAACTGAAGTTTATATTTCTCATTTAATTAAAAGTAGATTTAAGTAGGGTGTCCACAGGAAAGAATATTCTTAATACTGAATATAATACTGCTCCCAAGAAGAACTGAAAAGGATGGAACTTGGGCAAACTTTGCCTTTAACTTATTTTTTGATGGTGGTGGTAAAATTTTTTTCTTTAAGTCCTAGGAGCAATAATACAGTAACTATGGCCTTGGAGTATGCATATTGGTCACTCTATAGAGAACATGTTTATTCTTTTTTTTAATTTTTTTATTTTTATTTATTTTTATTTAATGTGCATTGGTGTTTTGCCATGGGTGTCAGGTCCCCTGAAATGAGTTACAGACAGTTTTGAGCTGCCATGTGGGTGCTGGGAATTGAACCCAGGTCCCCTGGAAGAGCAGTCAGTGCTCTTAGCTGCTAAGCCATCTCTCCAGCCCCATGTTTATTCTTTTAAAGATCCATGTCAAGGTAGAAAAAAATCACTTTTTAAAGACTGTAGGACAATTTGCATTTCACTGTGTGTCTGTTCATGTTGCCTAGCAACAAGAAAGTTTGACCAGGATGGGTTCTCTGCCTATGCCTTAGCAATTTAGTCTGCAGGAGGCAGCTCTCCTCTGTTGGTTCTCAGTGAGGTTGTAAACAGGAACATGGAGTTGGGGAGGAGGGAGCTAATATAGGTCCCACCTGGTGTTTCTGGTTAGTAACAATTTCTAGAGAATTGCTGGCCGGCTGGGCTAGATACCTTTTTTAAGGTAAGATCTGCTTTGTTGACAGGGTTAATGATGGTTTTTAATAACTAGAAGTTCATAGAAAACATACAACCTTAGAAGGGGGAAGATAAAGTGAGGGTGGTAGCTTAGGCAGATACTGATGATGGGCTGGTGGTGGTCTTTGCTGGAACCTAGCTATAAAGTTGGAAGTTGTGTTTTGATTTGTGTGTGTGTTCTCCAGGTATTTACATCGTCGACAGGCGCTTCCGATCTCCAGATGATTCTTGCAATCAGCTGACTCAGTTTCTTTATGGGTTTTGCAAACAGTCACGCCGTCAAAGAATCATCCAGAGGAACCGCACAGAGAGGCTCTCAGATCTTCTGGACTGGAGATACCTAGGCAGAGTAAGCAAGCTCCTCAGAAGCTAGGAGGAGCATGTTGAGATCACGTTGCACAAAGAAAACCTTGCCTTTAGTAATAGTCTGTAAAATCAACTCAGTACCACAAGTGCTGAAATCTCAGGGATGTGTCCCTGGACTTTTTAACTGAATGTGAGTCCTCAAAGTTATAAATTGAAGTCTTCATGAGTTTAGATATCCATGATATCAAGCCCATTAGGATGTAGCTGAACATGGCATGTGCTTAGCTTGATGCATAACAGGCATGCAGAAATGCTTTGTGGGGTTGAGAAAATGCAAGAGCAAAGACCTTGTTTTTCTTTTCTTTTTTTTCTTTTTTTCTTTTTTTTTGGTTTTTCAAGACAGGGTTTCTCTGTGTAGCTTTGCACCTTTCCTGGAACTCACTTGGTAGCCCAGGCTGGCCTCGAACTCACAGAGATCCGCCTGGCTCTGCCTCCCGAGTGCTGGGATTAAAGGCGTGCACCACCACCGCCCGGCCAAAGATTTATTTATTTATTATGTATACAGCATGTATGACTGCAGGCCAGAAGAGGGCACCAGATCTCATTACAGATGATTGTGAGCCACCATGTGGGTGCTGGGAATTGAACCCAGGTCCTCTGGAAGAGCAGTCAATGCTCTTATCCTCTGAGCCATCTCTCCAGCCCCCAAAGACCTTGTTTTTCACTCCACAGATAATGCAATCATATTCTTCAACAATGCAGGGTAGAACGGACACTATCTATGAAGGCAACAACTACAGGCAACGCCTGCATTCACTTGTGCCATAGGTGTCCACATATCTTAAAACTGAGTGATTTAATAATAAATGAAGTACCATAGCTTTCCTGTAATGTGATTTTTGCATATTATTGAATTCTCCTGGTCAAGAATTGGTGCAGCCATGTGCTGAGTATCTACATCCAATAATGCTGGTGCTCAGCATGACCTAATAGTTAATACCATTACCTCATTTGAACCGAGAACAAGAAGGCCAGGGCCTTAGAAGTTCTGTTCCTTACCTAGGTCTGGGCAAGATTAGTGTCTAATATATCTAGATATTAAAGAATGAAAGCAATTATGTTTATATTCAATCTAGAACTCAGCATGGCCAACACAACTGATCTCCCTCAATGTTTTGTGGTATTTCTGGGCATGTATATGACAAGTAACAGAACTATAGATGGTCATTTCTTTATTCACAAATATACACATAGATTCTCCAACTTCAAATATACAGCTAGCTATTGGTCAACACAATGTCTGATATGGTAAAATAGTGCACAGTAAGTACAGTTTTACATATCAGTTAATATGGAGATAGGTTTTTCAGGCTTAGGAAAATAGGACCTTATATCCTTACTTGGTTACCAAAATACCTAATGTGTTTATAACATGTGAATTGGCTTTGTCTTGACAGTATTACCAGCATGCCAGACACCTGACTCTAAGCAGAGCTTTTCCAGATAAATTCCATCTGGAGCCCACCTCACCTCCAACGGTAAATATTTAATGCATTGTTTGTTTTTTACAAAAATGGCATTTCTTATTTGGCAGTTCTAACAAGACCTTTGAATCTGTAAGTAGCTAAATATGCTGGTAGTATTCCTTTTATGGTGTTGAATCAAAGTGAAGATTAGAGGTACACAAGTCTCAATGGCTGATTCACACCATCAGAGAGGTATCTCCTCATTACAACTCTCTCTGCCTTGATGCTTGGGAGGCATTGTTAGGCTCTCATTCTTCTGAGAGTTACTCAACAATAGAGGGGGTTGATTTAACAGGAGGTAGATTTGCTATCCAAGGAAGTGTTTAAATATAGAATGGCTACTTGGCAAGAGTGAAATAGAGCAAATCAAGCTCAGAGAGGAATTGGACCCTATGAGTGGTTATGTTCCATTCAGCATGGCCCACAGGAGTTTTCTTCTAACGTCCAGTTAGACATCTCTGTCAGTGAAATCCCATAATTCACAGGTGCTCGCTTTTAAAGAGAGAAGACAGGGCACACTAAAGCAGTGTAGATCCAGGCATTTCTCTTCAGCATGATTCGTCCCTGCTGGAATCTGCGTACTGATTGAAGGATCCACCCAGGGACAGCCTCAGAGTGAGAAGATGAGACCTAGGTGTGTCCAACCTTTTGATATTGCAAAACTGTGCTGCTGTGTACAAAGTTCACACAAGAACTGTGCAGTCAAGTTAACATTTTTTTAACAACCACAAAGAAAATCTTACACTTTAAAAAAAAGGTTACAGTTTGGTGTTGGGCCACATTCACAGCCATCCTTGGCCTCATGTAGCCCATGGATGGCAGGTTGGACACATCTGAGTCACCATTGTATACAAAATCACCTTAGGGACATGTGTGTATAGTCCAGTTACTCAGGAAGCTGAGTCACGAGGGTCATTTGGATTTGTGAGCTTAAGACCAACATGAGCAACATGGAACAAGCCTGCCTTAAATAAACAAACAAAACAAAACAAACAGAAAAGATACACTTCGTTCAGAGGCTCTGTGTCTTGAAGAATTATCTTTTGAGCAAATGTACACAAATTTTTCACAATATGCTCAGTGTTGAGAGTCATCAGTTTTATCACTCCCCCAAAACTATCCATCTCCATCAAAAAGATTCACAAACCTCTCAAATCCTGCACTCTGATCAAGGGTCTCAGGCAGGAATCATTTTTACTAAAACAATTTTACTTAATACTACAATGACTAACCCACCTAACTCAGATGGAAGAGATGTAGAAGGAAGAGTTAGCCCCTATGTGAGGCAGGAGGAGTCCCCTAAACTTCCCCTCTGCACATTCCAACCTCTGTGTTTATCATAATATCATTGGGAGAGCTGGGTGCCTCATTTATCTAAAGGTGCACATTTCACCTGCTAACTCAGCTCCATTCACCAATTTATATTTTATTCAATTAATGAGTGTTTAGCTCTTACCCTGTCTGAGATCCTAAATGCAGGTTCAGCTCTTTAAAAAAAAATTCCTCGATACCTTCATAGATGTATTTAGATCACCCCCCCATACCCCTTCCAACTTCATGTTTTTCTCTCCTCCTCTTCCTTCTCTTCCTTCTGACTCACTGAGTCCAATTAGTATACATGTGGGTTTAAGGCACTAATCAGTATTTCACATGGAGAGGAAGTTGGCCCATCCTTAACTGAGAAAACTGTCAGCAGTTGATGGCCGATGGGGGAGGGAGAGTCCATCTTCTTTAGCAGCATGGTCCATGGTAGGTTATTCATGCTCTAGGTCCTTTTTTGATTTCATGCCAAGTACCAGGAGCTTGAAAGGACTATGCATGTATAACATAATAATAATGTACAAAAATGATTGAAATGAAATTGACCAATGCCTTTCAAGCACATGCACTCCTGCAGAGCAGGGATGATGTGATGCATTCCAAGCTATGCCTTTGGTGGCATTGTGACTCATGATGCACAGTTGGTGCTCAGCATGCATTTGTCAAGTGAACTTTCTCAGTGACTCTAAGGTAGCTGGGCAACATCACAAACTAAAATGATGCGAATGGTATAATCTCAGGAATCAATGAAGTCACCCAGCCATTGGGATTCTCTCTAGTGGTGTCTGGTAGTGGCCTATTTAGCTGCCCACATCCTGGAACTTTCTGAAAACATCTAAAAGATGACAGAGCAATGTATGTGGCCATTGAGACTAAAGAAAGACCCTGGGGTTGTCACAGACATGGCACTAAATTTTGCTATACCACTCACATGCCGTAGCTTCCAGCAAGTCATTTGCTTTTTCTCTGTCTCTTTCTCAGAGAGGAAGCAGGAAAAAACAAATTTATGAGGATATTGTTAGAATATTAAATTATACAGTGTATAATTATATACAATTATTATAGACAGTATGATAGCACTTGGTATATTTTAGTGCTTAATCAAAGATAACCACATATTTAATGAGTCTATCTCAATGTTGATAGTACCAGAGTCAAAATGTTTGAGCTCCTGAAGGATCACAACAGACTACCTAAGAACAATTAAATTAGCTTCTGTACTGTCTGTGTCATCGAAAACCAAGAAGTCAGGACCAGAGAGGTGGCTCAGCAGTTAAGAGTGCTTGCTGCTTTTTCAGAGGATCTGAGTTCAGTTCCCAGCATTCCTCATAGAGTAATTAATTCAGCACCAGGGAATCTGATGTTCTCATCTGGTTATCTGTGAGCTGTGTGTGTGTGTGTGTGTGTGTGTGTGTGTGTGCCTGCATGTGTGTTTGGATGGTTAAACCTAAGACAGTTTGGAAAAGATAAATCATGAGTATGGCATGCACTTGTATGCATACATACACACAAATGTAATTGAATCTTAAAAGACTATTATATTTAAAAAGAGAAAAACCACCCAGGTGTGGTACTGTGCACCTTTAATCCCAGGACTCTGGAGGCAGAGGCAAGTGGATCTCTGTGAGTTTGAGGCCAGACTGTTTCAAAAACAAAACAAAATTAACAAAAAAGAGAAAACCTAGAAGTCTTTTTTAACATTTGTGTCTTATTTGTCCATGGCAGACGGATGGGTTTAGGTATCCCAGGCCCTCCTCAGTACCACCTTCTCCATCAGGATCTCAGACCTCCAGTCCTCAGAGCAGCGATGTGGAAGATGAAGGAGATGAGGATGAAAGATATGATGAGGAAGAGGAGGCTGAGAGGGATCGGTTAAATATCAAGTCACCGTTTTCTCTGAACCACGTTCCAAAGGGGAAGAAAAAGCTTCATGGGGAATATAAGAGCTGAATCAGAGTGAGCAAAGTAAGAATGATTCTCAGAGAGAGTGAAAATGCTTGATCCCTTTCTCTTCTGAAAATCACAATGGAATATAGTCTCTGCCCATAAAGAAAGGAGGTGATTTAGTGAATGATGGTTTTGTAATTCTGAATAAAACATACATTTTTATCTTTAAGTCTTGTTTTCCCTGTAAATTTAAAGATAAGGGTTTTTAAAGTGGCAGGACTGGAGGCATTTTGAAGATGGTTAATTTGTTGGAAACGGTGACTCACACCTATAATCTTAGCTCTCAGAAGGCTTGGGCAGGAGGCTTGCCATGATGTCAAGGCCAGACTGGGTTAAAGAGTAAGACCTTACATTAAAAAAAAAATAGTTAACGTAAATGACCAGAAATTTTTAGCTACTTTTTTTTTTACAAAAATAATCATCATAATCCTTTGATTAATATTTATGAAGCTTCTATACTCCAAGCAAATCTCTACTAGGAAAGATTGAATCTTAACTATGATTGCATGACTCACATATTTTAGATAAACAAGACTTTATTATTCATTTGCCATTTGCATTAAAGCCATGAATTTCTATTTTTCTCTGCAGATGATCGTCAAAATCCACAAGAAAAAAAACCTACCCCAAACCCATATTCTGATGTATACCAATGGATAGTTACTACATGACATCTGCTATCTAGAATTTGTGTCCAAATCATTGATAGTAAGATGTTACCATCAATGTGTGTCACCTTATTGTAACAGTGCTTTTGTTGTTTAAACGAAAATTTCAATCTTTTATAGATAATAAATTGCCAAATCCAAATGAGTAAATGTGTCACTACAGATTTTATTTTCTTTGATAGATCTTTCTTAAAATGTTTCAGACATCAAAATAACATGTATGGTGCACTTGTCATGAAGAATAGCTAACTTACGAAAGGAATCTCTCTCTCTTTTTTTTCCTTCTTTGAGACAAATTTCTCTGTGTGGTTCTGGATATCCAGGAACTCCCTCTGTAGACCAGGCTGGCCTTGAGCTCACGGAGATACTCTTGCCTCTGCCTCCCTGAGTGCTGGTATTAAAGGCATGTGCCACTACCACCCAGCTGAAAGGAATCCTTTAAAAAGAATTAATTTTTAAAAAGTAAAAGTAGAAATGTACTTCAATGTAGGAACAATTTCTCTAACATATTCTGTGATGTATTTAAGGGGATAGTTGAATGACTGCACATAAGAAAGGTTATGTTTCAAATGTAATGAACTAAATTGACTAAATGCTAACACCCAAAACCAGATTTACTCCTGATTTCTTTCTCTTAACTGAGTAGCCATTCACTGTGTCCCACCCACTGCATAGTGGTCATTTTGATTGACATATCAGCTGACCTTGCTCTGAAAATGCTCTGTAGAAGAGTTGATCTTAGAGCTGTGTTGTTGAGAGTAACAGTGAAAAAGGTACCACATCACATGGCTGAAGACAAGCGGAGGCTGTCATCAGCACCACTCTCCCCACAGAGAAGGTAGAAGCAGGAAGGCAAGCAATGAATCAAACCAACATAGAAGATGGCTGTGAGTTCATCTTTTTATATACACCAGGAAGAAGGAACAGGAATTACATAAAACTCAATCCTGCTACAAATTCCTCAATATGATAACATTAGGAACCATGGCCTTTGTAAGATGTCTAGGTCATGAGCATAGTCTTTGAGAATGAAGTTTGTGACTTAGAAAAGTGACAGTTTGTGACTTAGAAAAGTGACCTCCCAGCTGGGGATGTAGCTTAAAGGTAGACCGCTTGTTCAGTTGCATGGGGCTCTGGGATCAATACTTAGTACCAAAATAAGGAGAGAAAGAAGACAAAGAAGAAAGAAGGAAGGGAACTAGGGAGGGAGGGAGAGAGAGGAAGGGAGGAAGAAGTGGGGAGGAGGGAGAGGAAGATGAGGAGGACAAGAAGCCCCTGGGAGTTGCCTTGCTTTTCACATGGAGGTGTAGCCACAGCAAGGAGCGACCTATAGGAAAGCAGCCCTCACCAGACATCCATTCTGCCAACATGTTGACCTGACACTTCCAGAACTCTAAGAGGTAAATCTGTTTTTGTTAAACTGCCAGTGTGGGACATTTCGTTTTAGCAGTCCCAGCTAACTGAAACCACCACCCTCCTTCCATGGCAAAGCCAAGGTGAACAGAACTGGTTTTCCACACGCAACTATGAAGTATAGGTCTTACAAATGCTGTGCTGATGGTTTTTCAAGGCAACAGGAGGACACTTCTTGAGGGAGTCCAAAGAGGCCTCATGGGGGAGCTCAGCTGTCTATGAAGTAACACAGTGACATGGCTGTATCTTCACACAGTAATTTTAAGAATGAAATGGAATGAGAAGTGAGCTCTTCCTAGAAGAATCAGGCACTGGAAAGACTGAACTGAATGGAGTTGCATTGCCAACTCTCCTTTTACCTGAGGCCAAGATAAACAGTGAAACTCAAAGCTGCTAATATATACCCATTTCTATGCTTTTCACCAAGTGCAGAGGGAGTGTGGACTGGACACTGATCTGAACAAGGCAGAGCCCCTTTGCCCTTGTCTTTCCCTTTTTAGGATTATGATGGTGTTGGGGTTTGGGGAGAGATCTACCAGAAATTCAGAGAACAACCAAGAGTCAAGGCTGAAGGTAAGGTGGGATGAAGTGAGAACATTCTGAATTGTGCAGAAAGTGGCTGGAAATTGTGCAGAGGAGATGGTCCAGTACATGTACATGTGTTGATGTCAGCAATTCCCAATTTAAAACATGAGTCTCATAGCATAAACAATCTTGACCTGTGATCTTATTCATTTCAGTTTGTGCAACAGTAGAAATAAAGAGAATTGAGAATACACTCTGTTCTGGCTGAGAAGTCGTCTTTCCATCTGTCCATGTTGGAATTTGCTTGCTATTGCAATAGTGTTGGAGGGTGAGGCTTTTAAAATAAGGTTAAAACCCTTAGGTGTGAAGCTCAGTAACATACACTGAGCATGCACAAAACCTGCATCAAATTCCCACTGTAAACACAATTTTAAAAAGTGATTAGGTCATGGAAAGTGATTAATGCAGTTCTTTGCAGGCTTAGGAACCAGGCCATTACACTGGAATGTGTTCTTCTGAAATGTGCCCTCCCCTCCTGTTCTGCCTCTTTGTCATGTGCTCTCTTGCCTTCCACTTTTCTCCCAGGCTGTGAACAGCACTAGGTTCTTCAACCACCAGAGGGATGCCAGACCTTCCAGCCTTCCAAACCCGGAACCAAAATAGATCCTTTTTCTTTACAAATTACCAAGCCTCAGGTAATCTTCTATAGTGATGAAAACCCAGCAAAGCCACATCCTAAGAGGGTTGGAATGTTTTATCAACTGGAGAGAGGGAGCCATGTGATTAACCAGCACCTCTGTACACAGAGCATTTGAGGAATGTGATGGAGGGTACTCCAATGGCTGGTCATTTAGACAGCTTTTAAAAACTACGTTACAGCACAAAACACTCAAGATTGTACTGGCCAGCTGTGAGAAGACCCACTTCATGAGCTAGATGTTAAAAGCACCCTTGGAACAAAAAAACTATTTAAATGAGCAATCCATACCAGGTGTATCCCTTCAGTAACTCTGTAAGCTGGATATGGGACTCTCTAGTAAATCCACTTTTAAGTCACCATGACTAGTGACAGGTGTCTATGATAACGCCACACAGTTTCTAGTACTTAGATGTATTTGGCAGAAGCCAATGGTACATTAGCTTGAATATAGTTTTATTATTTAATTATGAACTGAGCCGACAAAACATATACACATGGTTTTGATTACTTAACACAGTTTAGTTAAAATTTCAGATTACAGAGATATTCACATAAAGATATTCTGTAGCTACTAAGTAATGGCTGTAAGTTGGGGAGGATAGGAATCAATATTTGTCACTTGGGCACTTATAGTTAATGACTCTGAATTGATTAGGTAAAAAATATCATGGTGATCATACTGTAATTCCAAGTAAATTTGCTTGCTGTAGGGATCTCACCCCCAAATCCTCCCACCGTGTGTGTGTGTGTGTGTGTGTGTGTGTTTGTGTGTGTGTGTGCACGTGCACATGCACGCATGTGTGTGCCTGAACGTGTATTTGGATTTGGAAATGGATAAATCCATGCATATGGAATACACTTATGTCATGGGGTGTACCTTAATGTAAAGTCATGATGAAGTCTCTTTCAGCCACAGAAAACAGGGCACCTCAAACTGGTTTGTACCTTTGTGTGGCTCCGGCAAACTCCATCACCATCTGTTTAAGTGCCAGTGACTTTAAGGTCCAAGTGTCTAAGTGGGATTCAGTTAGATCCCCTAGGAACACCAAGAGGCTCCCAGCCTTGGGTCTTCACAGACCTTCCAAGGGTTTCAGTATCACGGAGGGTCCCCCATCTCAGCAGCAATAGATGATAGTGTTTTCATGGGAGCTTTGTATCAGGCATCCTCTCCCCATCTCCCTCCTTAATTGACCTCTCTTAGGTGAGTCACAAAAAGATACACTGCCCTTCTGTCCTACCATACCTTCTCTCTTACTGGGGATGAGACGGGGGTGGGGGTGGGGGAGGGACTGGGGAGAATTGTTGCTGAGTGACTCCCAAGTGCAAAAGGTGATGGGATGAGGAACAAACAGCCTGGATCCGGACAGGGCCTGACTACCGGGAAAAGAAAGAACATTTCTGAGTTCCCAGCCTTGGCATTCTAACGGCCATATAAAATCTAAGCCTACAGAAGACACGGGTGATGTAAACCCAAAGCAGTAGAAGAAGTTGACGGTGTTCCAGCCAAGAATTCCACGTGTCTTGCTTTTGGAAGACTAAACCTAGGGGTGCAGGTATCTAAGGTTACAGGCGTGGAAGGAAGTGTGCACGGGTCCTAATCATGTGGCTACAGTTTTTACCATGAATGTGCCCTGGTACATTTTCACCAGTTCAGCAGTCTGTCTTCCAGGAATTTGCTTTGATCAAAATTCCCTCCTTCATCTGTAAGAAAGAAGGAAAAAAAAACAACAACTTAAAGTGAATGCTCACATTCTTGGCATTAGGGAGAGAAACAGAACCTCAAGAAATGGATATTTGACTCCTAAAGTTAAATCAATTCATGGTCCATGCTACTAACAATTCTTTTAGATATTGGATTTTGATTTGTTTGACTTTAAAATTTCCCCCCTCACTAGAACACAGCTGACAATTCACATTTTATATCCACTATCTATGTATCTGAGGATATACTTGAACTTCTGATCTTCCTGCCTCCACTTCCCAAGTGCTGGGGTCACAGACATATATCACCATGCTTCTTATGCAGTACTGGGGGTTGAACCCCAGGGCCTTGTGCATGTTGACTCTACCAACTGAGCACTCTATGAACTGAGCTGCATCCCATCCCCCAACATCCAAATCTCTAAAATAAATGAAAGTGCAACATGGCAAGCTTGGCAGACATGTAAAGAGTCTGTATGTCTTACACTGATTAACATGCCTCCAGTCTAAACACCTGCCTTCATAGCCATTCACTTGCATCAAAATATTATGGCCTCTATTTCCTGGTGATATATCTCTTGCATGAGACAGATGACATGGGGACACACTTGAAAATATTCCTTCATCAGGTGATTGCTTCTGGGTAAACAATGAGACCAAAGGCAAAGGCAACTGTTAAGTTGGATGGGAATGCAAAAATGTCAGGCCTAGAGTGTCTCATAAGATTAGAGGTAGATGGTAGACACTAGCAGAATCATGGTACCCTAAGCATAAAGTAGAAGGGATGAAACATGATGTGGGGTAAAGAGGAGTGGCTAAGGCAGCATTCATGCCCTAGATTTTACTTTCTCCAAGATTGCCTTCTAGATAAAACAACATTCTCTTAGTTAATCACAATATAATTTGAATCCTGGCCTACCTCAATTACTCACACCCTTTGAAAGACAGATAATCAATAATGTGCTTCTTCTAGAGGGAAGGAAAGTGTGGACATATGGATATATAGATGCACACATGCCTAAGGGGTAGGGGTGGGACAGGAAAACGTCCCAGTACAAACGCCATTGGAACTTAAGATGTAAGAGCCTTCCAGGTGATACATAGGGACTCTGCAATAAAAACATTACAGATTAGTGATTGACACATCACATGGGAATCCAAAACTCCTCCATTTATTTAGATTAATAAAACTTTGCTTCTTTAGTTCATCTCCAGAGACAAACTACTCAGAACATGTCAATCATTAGGGCTGGTGAGGTGGCATAGCACATAAAGGCACTTGCTGCCAAGCCTGACAACCTGATTTCAGTTCCTGGAACCAACATGGTGACTCCAAAGTCATCCTCTGACCTCCACACCCACAATGTGGTATGAATGTACCCCACACCTAAGTAAATATGTGAAAAAAAAGCTCATTTCAATAATTAACACATTTACTTGTTTCTCCCAAACACTTGAAATGGGGACCTAGAATGGTATCCCTTCTCCCCCTTAAAATAAACTCTCCTTTCTCTGTGGTAGCCTGGTGTCTGGCTCTGTCCATCTTCCCAACACTCATATCTACTGTCAGTCAGTCATCACCACAGTTCTTTTCCTAAGGACCTCAAGACTTGGTTATCGTTTCATACTTTGAAGTTAAAACCAGTCATCCTGACGCAACATCGTCTGTCTCCTATCCAGCTTCTTCTCACTTTTCCCATGTCCAGCTGATGATGTCTTCTCTTAATAGTAGGATTGGGACCAGAGAGATGGGATCAGTCAATAAAGTGCTCATGAGGACCTGAGTTCAGATTCTGAGCACTCACATAAAAAGCCTGACATGATGACACATGGCAGTAACCCCAGTGATGTGGTGCCAAGACAGGCAGCTCTTTGGAAGCCCACTGGCCAGCCAGATAGATGAATTAGTGAGTTCCAGGTTCAGTGAGAGACCTGTTTTAAAGACTAAAGTCGGGGCTGGAGAGATGGCTCAACAGTTAAGAGCACTTGACTGTTCTTCCAGAGGTCCCGAGTTCAATTCCCAGCAACCACATGGTGGCTCACAACTGTCTGTAATGAGATCAGATTCCTTCTTCTGGTGTACATGAAGACAGAGCACTCATATACATAAAATAAATGAATAAATAAATAAATCTTTAAAAAAAAAGACTAAAGTGGAGAGTGACTGACGAAGACATCCAATGACAACCTCTTGTCTCCACATACATGTACACACATCTGTACACACACACACACACACACACACACACACGCACGCACGCACGCACATACTACATATACACACACTCACTATATACCTCATTACAGTAGGTCCCCAGAGTTGTGGGGCCACCCCTGTGTCAGGGTCATACAGCTAGTTAAAGTTGACAGAACTCGGACGTACACCCAGGTCTGTGAACGTCCAAAGACCTAGCTGACCCATTGCCAAGATACCTCAGTTCTGCTGGGACTTCTACACCGCCTTGTTAGAAGAAGCTAGATAGGAAGATGAAAATGACATAGGCCTGCAGTCAAAGCTGACCCTGTCTGTCAGGTGAACCATATCTACTGCTGTGGGCAAAAGGATTGGCAATCAGCACTTTCATTTGGTTTAATTTTGAATAGTGAGCAATTGGATTTTGATCATTTCACTTTTTTTTTTTTGGCTTTAGTGTCTTCAATTATAAAACAATGAAGCGATTGGAGCACCTTCAGTTTTAACTACTGGGTGGAGGCAGGAGGATAGGGAGTTCAAGGCCAGCCTTTGCTACATAGGACATTTGAGGCCAGCCTGGGCTACATAAGACACTGTATTTAAAAACAAACAAATAAATGTTACTAATAATAGGAGATGGGTCATGAAATTCATATACTATTTCCCATTCTCATCAAGGTAGTATATTTTGTATTCTTTGGACTAGTTTTACTGGGAAGGACATTGGCTTTATTGAATAAGCATTTCTGTGGGTCTGGGGAAGGAAGGGCTCAGCAGTTAGCAAAGCTCCTCAGTCCAGAACAAAAAGAAGTCACTGCCCTTGTACCTTCTCGTGGTTTCTGCAAGGAAGCCAGCAACAGGGCTGCAGCCTCTGGTAGAGTCAGTAGTTGAAGATTTGGGTTTCGTCTTTCTGGAGAAACAGAAGTGTACACAGTCTTGATATTCATATAACCAAACCATCATTTAAATATTCATGTCAATTAAACATTGTAAATAAATTAGTACTCAAATATTTGTGTCAACTAAACATTCATGTAAATGAAACTTGCCCTGCTGTGTGAGACCAGAAAGGCCTCTGTGAAACCGACTCTTGATCCGTGAGCAGAGTACAGTACATACTGATTTTCAAAAATGAATTTAACATTTGTATTGCATTTTATTTAGTTCATTCCTCTGTGTGTATGTGTGTGTGTGTGTGTGTGTGTGTGTGTACACCCACACTCGTGTGGAGGTTAGAGGACAATCCTGGGGAGTCGTCTCTCTCCTTCCATATATGGGTTGGAGGGATCGGATTTAGGCAGTAAGATTTGGTGGCAGATGCCTTTACCTGCTGATCTATCTCATTGGCTTCATGGTGATCTTCATAAATTGAGACATCATATTTCTCTTGGAAATGACTTCCAATTGTTTTTGCTGTATTTATATTCGGGGACGGAAGAAGAATGCACACCTTATGCTGGGGAGTATACCACAAAAGGAAGATGGAGTAGGACAGCATCTATAGCTTTCCCTCTTTGGGGCGAGAAGGGGTAAATTTTCCCTCTTACAGCTTAAAAACAGTTGTCTGGGCCAAAAGATTCAGGCATGAGTCCATTAGAGCCTGACTTTCCTACTTTTCTCCTCCCAAATCAGTTTGAGATAAACGTCTACATTCTTGACCACACATAAGGTCATTAACTGACTGAAGATACATTTGCTAAATATTCAGAGCTATTTCAAATTCCTTAAGTCACATGTTTATTGCACTACAGGTGTATGCTGTCACACTCTATTTCAAATTTAAGTTGACAGATGACACAGTCCCAATTCAATGCAGATACTGAGTTTAATTGGAAGTAATAGAAAGAGAAGAAGCATATTTTACTCTTACAAAATACGATTAATCACACTGCAAACTTGAGGAACAGAAACAAAAACTTGTGAAGCATCTGTTGTGGGTGTGTTCAGCAGTGTTGAAGATTTCTCAAAACAGATATAGCTTTTATTCTTAGCATTTGTAAACAAAGTTCTACTAAAATCAGTATCTCTTCTTTTTAAACTGCAGTGACATGAAGTTCATCAAGGAAAAAAGGTTCCTGGCTCTATTTTTCTTTTTTCTTCCTTCCTTCCTTCCTTCCTTCCTTCCTTCCTTCCTTCCTTCCTTCCTTCCTTCCTTCCTTCCTTCCTTCTTTCTTTTCTTTCTTTTCTTTCTTTCTTTCTTTCTTTCTTTCTTTCTTTCTTTCTTTCTTTCTTTCTTTCTTTCTTTCTTTCTTTCTTCTTTCTTTTGAGAATTTCAAACACCATGAATACTACATCATTTCCACTCTCTCTCTGTTCCCCCAACTCTTCCTATACCCCCATTCAAATTCATGCCTTTTTCTTTATTATTGTCCCCTCCCTCCCCTCCCGTGCGCGCGCGCGCGCGCGCACACACACACACACACACAGACACACACACACACACACACACACACACACCCTGCTGAGTTATCTAGTGTAACTCGTGTGTATAATTATTTAGGGCTGACCGCTTGCGATGGCTAGCTTAACCAGAGCTTGTCCCTGGAGAAAACTGACCCTCCCTCAGTCATTCATACCTGGCTCTATTTTTAATGACTTTTTCTTACTGTGTTTGGTTTAAAACATTTTGGTAGCTGTTTCTAGTAATTTAAGGAGGAGGTACATTTGAAACGTCTACGTAATTCTTTAATAGCAATTAGTGCTTAGGAGGAAAAAGAGCGAGGCTCTATCCATAAACACCCGGTGGACTTCTTGAACCAGCACAATCTCCATCTCTCCGCCCTCTGTCTGCACCTCAGACCCTGCCTGATGGGGGGCCCGGCTCACCAGCTGCCTGCTGGGGGTGGGGGCAGGGGTAGGGATGGAGATAGGGGGGTGACAGCGCAGGTGGAGCCCTCCCAAGGGCGCAGCGCGGACCCACCTGGAGGCGGCCGGTCTGCCAGCTCCTTCCTGCGGCTCTGGTCGGAGATGAAGCGGCGGCCCTCTGCTGGGGAGACAAGGGCTGAGCTCGGACCGTCAGGCCAAACCCCACCCCCCGACTCCCCCACCTCCCGCCCCAGGCCAGGGGAGACCGCAGGTTGCAGCCTGGGAGGTGACCCTGACTTGGAGAGCAGCCCCAGCCGGGTTCGAGCATCCCTCTCCCTTCCCTTCCTCCCCTCCCAATTCCTAACTTTTTTTGTCAAGCTCATTGCTCCTCCAGCCCCAGTCACCCTGTTTGTGCAACAAACAAAAAACCAACAGCCAAACCCAGTAGTTCTCTCATTTAACCAACCAATGCCCGCCCGCTTCCTCCTCCTCCCTTATTTCCCTTTCTCCTTTCCTCGCTTTTGCCTTCCTTCCCCCTTTCTTGAACGCTTCTTTTCTCTTCCTTCCCTCCCTCCTCCCTCCTTCCACCTTCCTTAACAGGATCTTACTTTGACCTGAAACTTACTATGTAGCCCAAGCTAGCCTCATACTCGCAGTTCCCCTGCCTCAGCTTCCAGTGCTGGCGGTGCTGGCGGTAGAGCTGTGAGCCCCGACACCGGGTTCCTCTCTGGTGGAGGGTTTCTGGCCATCGGGGAACCTTTCTCTGTTCCGCCTGCCCTCGCCTACCATTTCCGCATTGTCTGCGACCCTACCTATATCCTGGAGCCAACTGCTACACAGACTCCCCAGGCTCCTGCTCTGTGGCTTCCAGGATTCCCCGGGTGTCTCCCATCACCTCGGTGAAGAGAATAAAAGAGTTTGGGACTCACGTGCGCCCTTCAGGTAGAGCATAGCTTGGGGAGTCCAGTTCCTCCTCTCAAAGAGTCTCTGCAGCCCAGAGCGGAGAGAAGAGCAGTTAGCACAGGGCAGCGGGCGGAAGGAAGAAAAAGGAAGAAAAAGCCAGGAGGCCGCACAGTTCCCACCAGGGCTGGAGTCTGTGCATGCGATTACCTGCGGAGCGCCGGTGGAGTTTCCCAGGACGGACAGCGCCAGGAGAAGGGCCAAGGCTGTCACCGCCAGGCTGCTGGGGCCCTACAAGAAACATCAACCAAACAGGTCCATCTGAATTTCGCCGAATTTTCTGCCTTCTACTCAGACGGGACAATAAGCATTTCACTTCAGTATATGATCCTACCGTCTAGATAATCCACAAAGAGTAATTTTAAAAACTAGAAATATACGATTTTCGTAACTTCACCCAAATAAAGAATTGAAGAATAAGTTATTTTACTCAGCAAAGACCAATGATTTCACTATTTAAAGGCATATTCTTCAAATGTCCTGTCACGAAAATGCTCATTAACTATAACCTAGGCGGAAAGATGAATGCTTCACAGAACAGGTGTCAGCCGCACAGGTCTGCTGCTGCTTACCTTCATGTTCTGGCCCTTTCCAGAGCCCCACAATCGCTGTCACTCTACCTGCGAATCTGCTAATCCCGTTGCAACCTGGGGCTTTAAAACTCTTAAGTGTGAGTCTGCAAGGGGAGAAGAGACCACGAGGCAGCTTGTCAATCTTCAGAACGGAGCCGGTCTGATGACTCCTCTGGGGAGATCTAGTTGGCAGAAATAGAACAATGATTGATGAGCGGATATCGTTTGCTTAGGAATTGGCCACACCAGCCAGGAGACATTCTGAGTGTACCAGCCCTGTCACCTTTGTCTTTCCTGTTAGCCGCCCAATGCAGTCTATCATCATCATTATTAATGAAAACAAACGGATAATGCAAGGAGCTGTGGCTGAAGATGAATCACCTTGGTGAGCATGAAAAGGTTAGGGGACCTCAGAGGAACTTGACATCACTCAAGTATCTGTCTAGTCAATGATTTAATAAATATGTGATGAATGTTCACCTCCTACCAGACAAACCCTCCTTTAACTCAAGCATCCCCCTTGGTCTTCTAGTTAGAGGGGACGACCTCTAAGCTATTGGCACAACGTTGAGGTTAGTAAGTAAAGGCAGCCAAGATGACATTACAGGGGAAATACTGGGCTACTTTAGAGAGAGTGAAAGTCAAAGGGGATTAGAAAGACGAGATTCCAGGGGATTTGGAATTGATATTCCAGTTACTCACTGCACACAAATGGAAAGGAAAACAGAGAGACAGCGAATAGCTTGGTTTATTCGAGGCAGAAAAGGCAGTGACACTGTGGGGGTGCAGGGACAGGTGCCTGGCACTGGCTAAGACACATTCTCAATGTGGTCACAAGCAAAAGGCTGTGATGGCTGGCTAGAGTGGCAAAGGATGGAAAGCTAGAAATGATTTTGGAGGTGGAAAACACGTCTGTAGGTAAACCAGACGTGAGAGTATGAGAAAATAAGTCGGTCAAGGATGCTGCTTAGATTTTTGGCTCAAGCATGGATAAATGAAACAGTTTACAGGAGCAACAGAGGCTTCCTAAGGAAACAGATTATGAGCACACAGAAACAAAAATGCGTATTTGATATGCACGTAGGAATGCAAAATAGGTGACAGGAAATGCCAGACTTAGGAGCCCAGCGAAGAGGCCATCAACTTAGCTTTTCCCTTTCTAAACAAAGGAGTGATCCACCACAGGGACTGTCAGAATTGTAAGAATCTGAAAGTGGAGGGAAGACTGGGCATGAACAAAGCTACCAACAAGAAGAAATGACAGAGCCATGGAAACAAGCGTACAGAAACTGAACAGGTAAAAAGATGCAGAAAAAGAGATGGAGGAGAGCAATCAGAAAAAAATAAAAAGAAAGAAAAAGAAAAAGAGCCCTTTCAGGGGGCCTTATGTCAAACAGGTCAGAGAGTGTACAGTGATAGTGAGTGGCTGATGCTGTGGTTCAGCAGGTAAAGGTGCTTACTGCCAAGTCTAATTAATAACTTCAGTTTCATCCCAAGGACTTGCATGGTGGAAGAGGAGAAACGACTCCTGCAAAATTTCCTTATAGTGGTATTTTATTTGTACTGAAATGTGATTTTATTTGTATGTTAATAAATAAAGTTGCCTAGGGGTCAGAGCTATTAGCAAGCCATAGTGAAAGCCAGGGCGGTGGTGGTGCATGCCTTTAATCCCAGCACTTGGTAAGCAGAACTAGGTAGATCTCTGTGTTCAAGGATACAGCCAGCATTGGAGACACACGCCTTTAATCTCAATACCAACCATAGAAGACCTGGAGTGACCACAGACAGGCAGTGACGAGACGGTCATGTGGTTGGGTTTACAACCAATGAGAAGGCAGAACAGGAAGTCTTTATAAGACAAACGCACAGGAAGTAGCTCCCTTTTCGGAGGGGTCTCTTGGCGGAAGAGGCTAGCTGGCAGCAGGCGGTAAGGCTCTTAGCTCTGACCTCTTGGGCTTTTATCTTTACATTGGCTCTGTGTTTCTTATTTAATAAGACGATTGGTTACATCTACATTTCCTCTGACTTCATACATGGTGTTGTGTACACACACAGAGAGAGAGACAGAGACAGAGACAGGAGAGAAAGAGAGACAGAGAGACGAAAAGAGAGAGAGAGAGAGAGATTAAAAATTGAGAGCTCAAGCAAGATGAGGCACTAGCCAATGGATTTGGAAGTATGATGCTGTCTGAGGGTAGAGACAAAGTTGGAGCAGGTTAAATAGCAAATAAAACACAAGGAAATCAAAACCAGTGTTGACAACTTGAGGAAAGTCACATTTTGGAGAGGGGAAACGACTCAGAGTATTCTGAGCTGTGGGTTGTGGGATTATGATGTTATTGGGTGGTGGAGTTTTTTTTCTTCTGTGTAGATAGCAAATGCCTCTCTACCTTTGTAGATTCTGCACCCCCAGGCTTCTCTAGCATGCACGCATATTTGATGGAGCCTCCAGCTGGGGCAGAAGGAGCTGCTGGTACAGTGTAGAGAGATGTAGTTTCTAGAGCAATTGTTTCAGTGTTCACAGTGGATTCTAGAACTCAGTGGGTGTGACGGGATGGCCTTCCTTTTGTGTCTTTTGTCTAGATCGGTTAGATTTGTCATTGTCTGTTGATAACAATCATTTGTAAGACTTAATCCATCAAAGATAATCAGAGCAATTGATAACAGAGAGTAAAGATAAAGAAAAAACTAAATGAATGTGTTGCAGAGTATTTGTTTACACTATGTGAAGATGTGTCACTGTGACTGGTTTAATAAAAAGCTGAATGGCCAATAGTTAGGCAGGAGAGATAGGCAGGATTTCTAGGAAGAGAGAGGAAGAGGAGGAGGAATCCAGGTGAGGATTACACCAGAAAGATTCTGAAGAACTCAGATATATGGCACAGAGCAGAGGTAATTAAGCCACGTGGCGGAATGTAGATTAATAGAAACAGGTTAATTTCATTATAAGAGCTAGTTGGGGACAAGCCTAAGCTAAAGGCCAAACTTTCATAATTAATAATAAGTCTCCATGTCATTATTTGGGGCTGGTGATCCAAAGATAGTCTGACAAGAAAGCTTGTTACAAATGGCTGCAGAGATGGCTCAGGGGTTAAGAGCACATAGTACTCTTGCAGAGGACCCAGATTTGGTTCCCAGCACACACATTGGGCAGTGTACAACATACTGTAACTCCAGTTCCAGGGGATCCAAAACCTCTTCTGGGGTCCATGGGCACCTGCACAGATGTGTTGCACACACAGACATGCAGGCTCACATATACACATAAATAAAAATAATAATAAATCTTTAAAAATGTTATAAAGAAAGGAGAGTACGGCAAGAGGGACAGGGTGTCAACTGTGCTAGAATTCAACCAAAACAGCTCTGCACACAGAAAGATACTGGATGAAGACCTGAGCTCCACCCCACACACTCTACCACACATGGAAGAAGAGTGTGAGAGGTGGCTGCCGTCAGTCCATGTAGGCTGCATGACACTACAGTGAACTGACGTCCTGGTTTGGATCTCTAATGTTCCCCGAAGACCCATGAGTTGAAAGTTTATTCCACAGAGTGGGAATTAAAGATAGCAGAGCCTTTCAGAGGGCCCAGTGGGGAGCCTTCAGGTCTTTCTAGTGCACTCCTGATATGGAGAGTCAGAACCCCAATCTTCCTCTTCTTTTTCTTCCCTGCCATGTGAACAATTCTGCTCTGCTATAATGGTTTGACAGAGGCCTGAGGCTCTGTGTCTGTCTTAGTTAGGGTTTCTATTGCTATGAAGAGACACCATGACCACAGCAACTCTTATAAAGGAGAGCATTTAATTGAGGTGGTAGTTTACAGTTTCAGAGGTTTAGTCCATTATCATGGTGGCTGGGAGTATGGCAGTGTGCAGGCAGACATGTTGCTGGAGAAGGAGCTGAGGATTCTATATCTTGATCCAAAGGCAACAGGAAGTGTACTGAGATACTGGGCATAGCTTGAGCACATATGAGACCTCAAAGCCTGCCTTCACAGTGACCCACTTCTTCCAGTGAAGCCACATCTCCTAATGATGCTACTCCCTTTCATGGCCATTTTTTTTTTCAAACCACCACATTCTACTCCCTGGTCCCCAAAGGCTTGTAGCCATAGCCATATCATAATGCAATAATGCATTCAGTACAACTTCAAAAGTCCCCATAGACTACAACTGTCTCAAACGTATTTAAAAGTCAGCAGGTCGTGTGTGTGTGTGTGTGTGTGTGTGTGTATTTGTGCATACACATACATATGTATATAACAAATATAATCAAAGAAAAAGAGGCTATCAACTTCAGAGTTAGGAACATGAAAGGGGTTTGAGGGAGGGCAACTTAGAAGGGCTGGAGGGAGGAAAGGGAGGGGGAAGTCATATAATCCTATTTCAATTAAAAACACTTATAAAAAAAGGAACAACAACAAAAAGGTGACCTCTCACTGGCATGCCAAAGCTTTGGACCTCATCAAGCTGACAGTTGATCATCCATCAGAGCTAGCAAATGAGAATGGACAACATAGAGGAGTTTCGTATTTAGGGATTTGTAGACTGTTCTTCCCATCAGAGCAGCCAGAGCTGCGGAAGTGGTGGCTTGTAACCACTGTCTTAGGAGACAGATTCAACCAAGGGCTAGGGGCCAGGGAGCTGGCACAGTGGGTACAGCAATGCTTGGCAAACCTGAGGGCCCGAGGTTAATCTCCAGATCCCATAAGGTGAAAAGTTGTCTTCTGATCTCTACATGTATGCTGTGGCCCATGCGCTCTCCCCCCTTCCCCCTCCCCCACACAGGTAAGAAATGTAACAAAACATCTTTTAAAAAACCACATGGAAGTTTTAGGAAGAGGAACAGGAAAATGAATCACCAAGAGAAACTCCCAGTCTAAGGAAGAATAAATACACTCTTAGTTTATCTGGTGAATCCCTAAGTAGGTGTTTTATGTCAAAGCTGCCATTTTCCATTCTGTTGAAGAAATGGAGGAAATCGCTCTGACATATTATCAATATCATGGTCTCATCATAGACAGCATGCCAGATGCTGCTCTGCAAGGCCGGACAGAGGGCACCGCCTCCAGGAACATACTGCTGCTACATCTCAGGCTTTAAAGACAGATGCACTTCTGAACCAAGAGAGGGGCCCCATTGTTTGGGTCAAAATATGATAGGTCAAAATACTGAACTTTTTTTCTGCTGACAGTATGCACAAGCAGGTTGTCAATCAAATAGGCTCTGATGTCTTCCTTAAAGGTATATCCATTAGAGATCATTTTTGTCTTTGTCCCTAAGATAACTTGGATTTTGAAACCTGGCTCTAGGATTTCCAGGTTCCATTTGAACAACAATCACTTGTAACTGAGTGACACCTATCACTTGAGTGACATCCCTTCAAGTTACATATAGTTGGATTGGATGCTCAGCCCAAGGTAGTCAGTACCTGTGCTTACACATCGCTGAAATCAGAGCTGCCTCACTGGTTCAAGCACACAAGAAGAGACGCTTAGAAGCTCATTTTTTCCAGGAAGAAGACTCCTCACTCAGGCCTAGCAGCAACAGAAGCCTGATCTTTTGACATTTGCCTAAATTCCAGGATTTACAGTTGTGTGCCAGTATGCCCAGCTAATGACTTCTTTAGACCCTGTAGAATCAGAGCTAAGACAAAGCATTACTGGGCCACACTGTAGTCAGGACTGCATACCTATCCTGCCCCAAACTTACCTGTTGAAACCCACATCAGCCTACCCAAGATTAACTGGGGATCCCTGGGCCCCTTTAGTCCCCTTCCCAATGCACATGGAGAAACATCTCCTGTCTCTGCTTTTCATAATTATCTTTTCAGTTGAGTATTGACACCAACTGCCAGCCCAGTCTGTTGGCGCTGCCACAGCTGGGCTTTTGCATTACAACTCCAATCACAGCACCTCACCAGAAGGCTCAAGGCCCAAGGATTTGATTGCCTATCATAAAGTTTCACATGCCAGAGATTGAAGCACACTGATATTTTCAGATACATTCACTTAGGGAGCAAGTTTACATTATTACTTTCCCCTTAGGAGAATTCTTTGTAATTACAAAGTCCTCCTCTGCCCCTTTATTTCACAATGGAAAGGAGGGTGACCTGAGAACCAATGATTCACACCCCCTTGTAGATGTCAAGAGTGACTTCCTAGCATCTCGCTTTCTTAGGGAAGAAAGGCTGCCCTTGGTGACCCATCCCCCCAGTAACAAGTCACTTTGTGTGAAGGTCAGGATGTGAGGGCAGAGACTTCTACAGGGTTCACCTCATTCACTGTGGCTGACAGAGACATCTACTTCCAAAAAAACTGACTTCAACGCACTAGGAGTTGGAGGGGACAGCAGCAAACCTGGATAATCACACTTTCATTCAACATTTACTGGCACCTATGAAATACCAGGGATGGATATACATCATAAGGGACTGGAGCCTTAAGAATCATTTGCTACCAAATCAGTGTAAAAGTAGAAAGTGGAAAGGACCCAGAAGATCCAGCTGTCTTAGCCCAGCAGACAGGAGAGGAGAGATATGCTAGTGACATTTAGTGAGATCCTCACAACTGAGTAATATCACAGGAAAGTACTGCAGCCAGTAACTTTCACACATCCGACTTCAGTGAACAATAGGACTCAAGTTGAAACTTTTGGGTCCTGGACAAGGTTTGAGAGATGTGCTAGATCATCATCTGTCCATCCATAATCATTTATTTATCTATAAACCATCTATCACCAATTACTGTGGAATAATCCTGTACACTGTGAAGATGTGTGGCTCTCACTGTTAACAAAGAGCTGATTCACTGATAGATAAACAGGGTTTTCAGGGCAGAGTGGAGTCAGAGGAGGTGCCAGCAGATGCAGAGGGAGTAAGAGATGCTGGAGGACAGGTAAAGCCACAAGCCATGTGGCAACACATAGATTGAAAGATATGGGTTAATTTAACTTATAAGAGCTAGTTAGGAACAAGCCTAAGCTATCGTCTGAGCTTGCATAATCAATAATAAGTCTTGTCATAATTTGGGAGCTGGTTGGTGGGACAAGAAAAATCCACCTACAACCAATCCATCATCTATCAGTCAAGATAATGTTTCATTATTTAGTCCAGGCTGACCATTAAGTCCTGGCAATCCTCCTATTTCAGCCTCCCAAGTGGTGAGACACTTAACAGACTGAAGATGACCAGTTCCCAGTGACAACTGACTGTAATCAAGTTTTAATGCAGGACTCAGTAAATACTTACCAGGTTAGTGGTGCACTGTTTTTCTTTTTTTTTTTTTTTGCTTATAACAGAATTTAAGATGAAAACACTATGGATGAAGACTCACAAGTATTCAAATGTAATAAATTCCTTTTCCAGAAAAAAATATTATAAGCCCTCTGAACTTAGAAATTAATCTCTACTCATGCTAGGATTTTTTAAATTCTGTAATTAATGGCAGCAACCGTAACAGGTTTCCCTAAAAAGCCTGGCTAAATGTAGTGATAGAAAAATCCAGAGCCAGCTTTTACAGTGAGTAGCAGTGACAGTTCTGAGTCTTGAGGTTTACAACAAAAAGAAACAAAAGGATCTCTCCCAACATCCATCCCTTCACCCTACAATAAATACATTTCTAGAATAGAAAAACAAAAATCACATTTTGAGGAAAAACTCCAAGTAATGCTGATAGCATTTCTTGTCCTCTAAAGATACTGGGATAATGTCACTGGGATCAACCTGGAGACATCTGTAGGCAAGCTTCTGAGGTGATCTCCTGGAAGGTTTGACTGAAGCAGGGACACCCTTGGGACGACAGCTCCTTCCAGCAGCGGGCCAGGTCTGAGGGGAAGCAGCTGCTTTGCCTGCCCTCCTCCACTGCTTCAGTCCTCCGCTGCTATCAGAACTCAGTTTTCTTGGCCTTCCAACACGGACTGAAGTATTGCAGCTCTCCAGGAATCCCCCAAGCCTTCAGCACCAGACTGGGTATCAGGCTGGATCCAGCCTCATGGACTGAGACAGGGATGGTTAGACTGAATCTTACAGCCAACTAAACATCACTGTAGCATATGCTCATTTTATGGGTCCCGTTTCTCTAGAGAATGCCAATACACAACACACACCTTAAAAAACAAGTCTGTTACACAGGTGGAGGCTGAAAGTGGAAGAAACTGCAAGGCTTAGATGTCTGGACATTATTTTACCATCTGTTTCAGTTTAACTATTTAGAGATGTTGAGAGTTAAAAAATCCTGTGGACAGACAGGGCTTATTCTTCTAATTGCTGGCATTTGGTCATGGGCTTTAAGTTCCCAGGAGACACTCAGAAAATGTCTGTTGAATAACCAAATGCTTAGCAGATCTTTGAGTCCAGTGTTTTTTTGCTTGTTTTGTTTTGTTTCTTGAGAACATACCTACATAGGCCTGGCTGCTTGGATCTCACAGGGATCTACCTGCACTGCCTCCTGAATGCTAGGAGCTCAACATTTTTAAAAAAAATACAGTATACGACCCAAGGCAATGAATATTCATGGACATTTATGTGTATGAGCATTTTGCCTGCTTGTGTGTGCATTGCATGTATGCTGGGTGCCTGAGGTTCAAAGAGGGCACCAGATTTTCTGGACCTGTAGTTATTGAAGGTTGTGAGATGTCACATGGTTGCCAGGAACCAATTCTGGACCCTGTGCAAGAGCTCCAAACCACTGGGCCACCTCTCCATCCACTCAATATTCTTTTATACATGTTAAGTTTTAAAATGTGTTTTGCTAATTTAGTTGTTGTATGACTGTACTTAAGCAATTTAGAAATTAAAACATCAAGGCCATTTGACAGACAAAATTGCACTGGGGCCCAATGTTTTTCTTAAAGGAGGTAGGTTATTTATAGGGCTATTTACGTTTTAAAACTTCAAAGATAAACTTGACCACCAATGAATAGAAAAGTACCCTTTTATTGAGGTAAGACAAGTGTTATTTACAATATGCCATTGTTAGAGTATATAATTTGACCATGAGACTTCTAAAGCAGTTGAATTCCAGAGAACTGTAAGGGAAAACATTGCAGGCATGTTTCTGTTACAGAAGATACATTTGAACATGACAGAAACACTTAAGGCTGAGTACTGGAACTTTTCCTCCATCTGGGGGAATAATCAAAAAAAATTTTTTTGTCACAAAGACAGAAGGCTGATTTTAGAAGGGAGTGGGGTTAGAGAACCCTGAAGAATAGGGCTTCCAGAAGTCAAAAGGCTGGTTTGTTTAAAAACAGAGCCTCTTCAAGGTTCTAAGGAGTACAGTGTTGGCAAGCAGTCCCAGGTCCACTGCAGACTCACCTGAAACTGAAAGCCATCCCTGCCATCCCAGCCCTCCGCCTTACTAAGGATTATGAACTTCTCACATCTTCTCAGGTCCAGTGTTTTCTGAAATCAGACTGCTGAAAGGGGCTGTTTGCTGTAGTGCAAAGAACACTTTTGATAGGGTCATGTCTATGAAAGATTTAAATGGCAGACTCCTGATCTAACAGAGTGACACCTAGCCATTGTCAAATCACATGGGCCAAAGCCTATAAGAAGTACTGGGCGCCTCACACAAGTCAGTTCTCAAAGCAGAGCACTGACTCTCCAGGGAAGGTGTGACTTTTTGAGGAACATCAGACACAACGCCAGGTCTTTTATTATCCCATGAGCTATTGAGGTAGGATTCTCCATTTATCGAGTTTTCACAGGTTACACCATAAAGTCAGATGCAAGTACCAAACACAACAGTAATCCACAAGAAGGAACCATCCCACTACAAACCAGTGCTTCCTTCTGCAGACCAGCAAGGCTGGGGATTCTCCTGGCACCAAGAAATTGAACTAAAAACAACAAACATTGTAATGTCTTGTAGAAATGGTTTGTAAATAAATAGAATTTCAGCTATGATTTTCTGCATTAAAAAGCTTTGCCACTGTTAAGAATAAATAGTGTAATCATTAGTGGTAAGAGAAATAGTACTATGTCTGTGAAGTGCTCCCACCTCCAACAAGAAAACTAACGCCCGGGGAAGGAAGGAAACCATTGCTGTTCCTGTTGGCAGACTAGCAACAGAAGGGAATGACAAGCCTCCCCCAGCACCACACTTCTGAGGAACCATGGCAAGTTTAGTTATAGTGTAATAGCTTTGGCATGGCAACGGGGCAGCTCCTCTCCTAAGTCAAGATGGAGAACAGTGGAGGAAGCAGATGTGATGCATGCTGATTTTTGGATGTTATAATAAAGCTGAAAATAAGAGGAAAATCAAGATGAAATTAACAGTTGTTCTTACAATCACAGAATCAAGCCTTTAACATATTACACACCTTCAACATCACCGCAAGATATGAAACCAAGGTAGGAAACTGCAGCCACATTTCATAAGAACACAACAACACCACAAGAAAAACTGCATCATGACACGGGGGAAACCATCTGGTATGCATCATTTAGGATCTCAAAACTTGATTCCAACCCCCTTTGTAGCAGACTACTCCATGGTCAGAATGCTCTCTGCTTGGTGTCTGTGTGCAGCAAATTGTACAAACACACCCAGGCCACACTCAAGACATCTGTGCATCCAGAGTGTTGTAGAGTCAAGAAAGCACTTGGTCAGCTATGACTGAGGAAGTAACAGCTCAGAATGACCTCTGTGTATTCCGAAGAAGAATATCTAGTTCAGATTTTTATCTGGCTCCAAAATATTAAGATTCAAAAGGACCACAAAAGTTTTATTTTCATGTTTACAAAAAAAGTGATTCACACATGAAACTGGGCTTTCCTTGGGCTGATACACGGACGACATAATCCAATCCAATTCAGGCATCATTATCAGAGACCCAGCACACCTAGAAATATCTGGGTCATCAAAATGGACATTATATATATATATATATAAAATGCCTATCGGTGTTCCTGAATCTTCTAAAAAGAAAAAAAAAGTAACAGACACCATGGTTCTCTATGAATGGCTGTTTCACACGTTGCCGCAAGACTAAGAAACAGCCTTCTCAAGTCACTAAGCACTGTAACAAGGCTTCATCCTCTTGAGCAGCTGATCGCTCAGATCACCTGATCACAAGCTTGCTGTCATTGCTTCTTCGATAACTGTTGGTACTTTGGAGGGTATATGATTAAAACTTCTGGAAGGATTTTACAAGCTAGTTTGTGAAACTTAACTTTGTGCTGAATATTCTTCAAAGGGTTTTATAAATAATATAATATTTAAAGTCTTCAGTTGCCTTGCTGTTATACCATATTGTTGCTTTCTCCAACTTTGTCTACAAACTGTAAGGAGAAAAAAACATAATTAAAAGGAGCTCAGGCACTGTATAGCACTGAATCACACTTTAAATGCTGGTTTAAAACATCCAGTTTTACAAGATTTGCGAGAGTTGAAGGCATGACTGATAGTGGTTAACTGGATGGTGTCCACCACCATCTTCTCAGGTGTGTATATAATTTACTTTTCTAAAAGTTGCTTTTGCATGACATGTTATATACATGAATTTAAGGGTGAAACATGAAAAATGCAACACAATGAATAAAATAACATATAAAATGACACTGACACTGCTAGCTCCACAAAAGAAAAAGACTGAAATGCCAGCCACTCATGCATTAATGAACCCAACAAGGTATTTCCACTGACCATTCCTGTGGATCTCTTCTGGGCCTATGTGGTCTTTGGACAAACAGATTTAACTCAATTAAGTTCAGTAATAAACAACAACTATCAACTAAAAATATGTTAAATGAGCATTCTGGACATCATACTGAAGGGGGCAAAGACACTGAAACATTCAGTGTTGCCAACATAAATTTATAATTGTCAAATATGAACTTCAACAAACACTCATGAAAATGGTTACTGACTTTGGTTACCCCATCCCAAATCAGACACTTTGTCTTTGGCATCCCAGATGGTGATGTACAGCTTGCACCGTAGTGTATACAAACACAGCAATGCTGCAAGGCAGAGGACTGCCGGGTTCGAGCCAGCAGTGCTTTTGCACGCGTGTTTCAGATCACTTAGGCAGTGACTATAGACCCCTACTGTACTGGCTGCCCATTTACACAATCATTACAGAATTCGTAACTGAGAACACAATATGCTATTACAACTATAGGTCTAGTAAATTCAAACATCATTCTATATATAAACAATATCTAAGTTGAGTCTGGTAATAAGAATAAATAGGGCCGGGGTCCACCCCACCCCAAGTTGAGGTACCAACTTTAGAAATGATCATAGGTGATTGATAGTATTTGTGAATTCACTAGAACCTTAAAATAAATTTCAGTGTTAAAAGAAACACCGTATTTACTCTCCACAAATAAATAAATGCAAATGCCCAGGCTGAGTCAGGGTGCTCTGCCTCTAAGACTGACCTGGTTTGGAAAGGACTGGGCTTACATTGGTGCTCTTTTTTTGGAAGTCCTCATTAGCTGAGAACTCAGCTAGCACCGTGGCTCTCCCTGCAATCTCCAGACAGACTAATGGGCCTCATTATCTTTTGTACTTTAACCTAGTTGTTCTGAAAGAGCAGGGAACTTCGCAAGGTGACTTCTGACATGGGTTAGCTCTAGAGCCCAAAAATCTGTCTCCTTCTCAGAAGGACTCCATCTCCAGCATTCACGCCACATTTCAGGATCTCACTTAGTTTTCAGACTACGGAAGATGACTAAAAAGAAGTCACCTACAGTTGTCATGAGACTGACTGGGTCTCTGAGGTCAGTGAAATGTCACCCTTCATTCATGGACTTGGGAAAAATGTTGGGCATTTCTACTGTGAGTGGCAGGTGTTATATACTGGGCCCTGGGGAAGAATGGTGAATAGCCATCTGTCTACCTCTGCCCTGAAGAACTTTGATCACCGCTCTGGAGCTCTCTTCTTGATAATTAAAACAGGCACATGCTATGACAGAGGTATGTACTAGGAAGGCAGGCAAAGCCATTCTGAGTCTGCCATAGAGAGTTGGGAAGGCAGGTAAATCCTGAGGCTTCGGAGACCCCACTATAGATGGAGCCTCCATGGCCGGTTAGTATCATGCCACACATGAACAGAACGCACCCTGAATGCAGGAAGAGTTTCACTTATCAATTCACAAAAGTAGCTTAGCATTATCAATTGAAGTAACATCAAAAATAGAAAACAATACTGAAAATGGTATGTTCAAACGAAACATCAGGTTTCACAGATCTATGAATGATTAATTTCTGGTTTTCATGGTAACCGGGATACATGTGACACAATCATTTTTATCACAATGACTCAATCACATCAATGATTCAAGCTCCCAATAAAAAGGCATCAAAATCTATTCATTTGGGTGGTTTTAAAAATGTATTGCTAAATACATGACTACTTACTGATCTGATTCCAGGTAGATTTAGGAGGGATCCAAGGACAGGCACTCTTCTGATAAAGCCAACGACCACAGGAAAGAAGCCCCTGGAGGCAGAAGACAGGTTAGTAGACTTCAATGCTTTCTACCAGGAGGAACCACTAGCCAAGTGAAACGGAGACTCCAGAGTCACCAGTTACAACAAACGCAGTTAACAATGGGATGACTGGTAAAATGGTGCCCAGAGTATAACAGGACCCAGTTGTGCTATGATTAGACCATGGGCTTTCTGATCAACTGCTGAAGACAGGGGAGCTGGGGGAGGGGGTAACCAGAAGAAATGAGCTGCTGAGCCTGTATGCATGGAACCATGAGAACACCACCAACAGAACACCTACCAGATGGTAAGCCTCACATCTTGCCAGTTTTTGGTGTTGGATACATGTCCACAGAAGCAACAGCCTCTAATTAGTTTATGTGTGGGTCAGTGAGGCCACCTCTCTCTAAGATGAAAAGGAGTTTAAGAACACACAAGAAATAACATGTGTCTGGTTCTTAAAATGCAGTTCCCAGGGATGAAAGTACCATGAGAGAGGTCAGCAGCTGCCAGCTTCAACTCTGAACCCACAGGAAGTGAACTGACCCACCCCAGAGGAACAGCTCTTCCAGTCCAACTAGGCACATGCTTCAGAGACACACAGGTTGCTTTCTTAGCAATACTGAGTTCAAATGCATTTTTTAAAGTATCTTTAAAAAAACACACAATTGTGACTTCATACACTGCTACTGGGGGATGTATGGATTTGGAGAAAGAACAATAAAGACTCTTAAGCTCTAGATCTTAAGCCAAGCCTCCCTCAGAATAAACAAAACTCAGCAGAAGCATGAGGACTTTTCCAGAAGCCTCTTTAAATCATGAAGCTGATGTATTAATGCAGTTTACCAATAAAACAATGGTATCTTGTTCTGTACTGGCATCAGGGGCCAAGTCTGGCCTTTGAACCTCCATTGCTGGAGACTGTATAGTTGCCAGCATTCACTCTCAGTCTCTCACATGCTCAACTTGCCTTAAGAGCCGCCCTTCCTTCCTTAGCCCAGTGATTCTTACTCCTAAATCCACTCTGCTTTCTTTTTCCACTCCAATGGCAAACAGCTAATGTTCAATCTCCTAACTTTATACTGGGCACCAAGTCTGAGCCTTTTAACTATTTTCCTTGCCTCCAATTGTTCTTTCTGAAATGCACCCTAAAATTTTTCTTATTAATGTGTGTGTGGGCACGTAGCACATACCATGTTAGGTGTGGAGGTCAGAGGACAACTTACAGGAGTCAGTTCTCTAAGTCCACCATGTAGGTCCTGGGGATCCAACTCAGGTCTGTCCTCAGGCTTAGTGGCAAACACCTTTACACCTTTAGCCACTGGACAATCTCCCTGAACCTTGATGTGCATTTCATTTTGATACTAGAGCAGTCTCTCTAAGATGCCTACCTGGTTCAACTGTTTCTGGCTTAAAAATCTTTGTGTCCCTGCCTCTCTGCTGCAGACACAGCTCCTTAGCCTAAATCTGGTAAGACAATAAGCAGCTCATTCAGAACAGTTTGCAGCCTGGCTGGCTTACACATTCTTTTTGGTCTCACTGCAGCCTCTTCCTGTGTATGGCCCACACTCCCATTGGGAAACTGCTGCTCCCTTTACAGAACAAACAGCTTTCACAAGCCTGCCAGTCTCTCCTGTCAGTCAACTAGTCAACTTCTTGCTGACCTACAGGATGTGGTCTGATCCATTCTTTAAGTCTCAGCTTATCTGAACATTCCTGGCCTCTCCCTGGATAAGCTCCCCGATTACTAAGATCTTAGAACAGTCTGTGTCTTTCTTTGGTGACATAACATCATCACTGTATGTTTTTGAGACTTTATAGTCTGTTTTCTGTATTAGAAATGGTAGCTTTTCTAAGACAGATTTGGCACTTAATTCATTTTCATGGTTTAGGTGACATGGTGCCTAGCATTTTAAAAAATAAATACAAGCAGTGTTACTGAACACATCTTCTCACCATGTACCTACCCTCTGCCTATTGCCTAACTTGTTCCCACAAGATAGCAACTGATCAACATTTCCAGTGTGTTCAGTACTGGATTTCTTATCAGCACATGCACTAAGCATGTTACTGTCAAGAAGCAGCCACTATAAAGCAACATATTTACGTAAGAAAATGACATGTCTCTCCACTCATCTATCCCACTAAAGAAACATCAAACCCTGTTGTACTGGCTGGTTTTGTGTGTCAACTTGACACAAGCTAGAGTCATCAGAGGAAGGAGCCTCAGTTGAGGAAATGTCCCCATGAGACCCAGCTTTAAAGGCATTTTCTCATTTAGTGACCAATGGGGGAGGGCCCAGCCCATGGTGGGTGATGCCATCCCTGGGCTGCTGGTCCTGGGTTCTATAAGAAGGTGGGTTAAGCAAGCCAGTAAACAGCTCTCTTCCATGGCCTCTGCATTAGCTCCTGCCTCCAAGATCCTGCCTTGTTTGAGTTCCTGTCCTGACCTCCTTCAGTGTTAGGCAGCAATGTGGAAGTGTGAGCCAAACAATCCCTTTCCTCCCCAAGGTGCTCTTTGGTCATGATGTTTCACTGCAGCAACAGAGACCCTGAGACAAATTGCTACCAGGAGTGGGGTACTGCTGTGACAGACCTGACCACGTTTTTTGGGAGGATTGTGGAAGGACTTTGGAACTTTGGGCTAGAAGAACCATTGAGCATTAAGAGCTCAGTGGGGTGTTCTTTAAGAACTTGGAAGAATGTTGAAAGAAAGTGCAGAGAATAGAGGCCTGGCTTGCAAAGTTTCAGAGGGAAGTTTAAAGACTCTATCAGGGCCATGTGTTATTTTGAATTAAGAGCCTGTGGTTCTGGTTAACTGAGGCTTAAGAAAAAGCTGTGATTAACAAGATACCAGAACTACTAAGGCAAAAATTTTGCTGTGCTGGGATACCTGATGCTGGTTGGCTGGACTAAGAAATTAGCAGATTAAGAAGAGACCAGCATCACTGAGGTGAAATCTTCTGGGATGTGTTTCCTGAGAGCACAGAGAAGCTGTGTTCTAGAGGCAGCCAAGGTTGTACCTCGTGCTGGCAGCTGGACTTGGTAATGTGTAAGCATCACCAAGGTGGCACTGGTTTTGAAGGCATGAAGGGGTCATGGAGAGCAGCTAAGGCTTGGTATTCTGAGAGGCCAGGAAATGCCATTGGTGAAGGTACAGCCTCAGTGGCAGCTAAAGGCCCAGGACTGAATCATGCAAAGAAGTTGAAGCTCGGCACCATGAGGAGAGCCTATGAGAGGCTACTGGTAAAGTGCAGGCCAGTTGCAGCAAGTGACCCCTGCATATTGGAGATGCCAGTATCATGGGATGACGATAAGAACAGTAGCAGGAGTGGAGTGGAGCTAGCCAGAGCCTAGAAGGCAAGATGTGTGTGCTGCAGAGGGCAGAGCAAGAGAAGTGACCCACGCCTTCTGGAACAGTCCAGAAGATCATGAATGGATCCCAGATATTGAACAGTTAGAATTTTGTTGTGCTCTGATTTGATTGTGACTATGCCCTGAAAGTATTTTACTGGAGCCCACAGTTGAGAGACTTCATTTTAAAAGACTTCGTATTTTTAAAGAGATTGACTATTTTAAACGAACTGAAATTTTAAATGTGTTTGAGTTTGTAAAGACTGTGGGACTTTTAAAATTATTTAAGATCTTGGGGAATGAATAAGAAAGGAAGGGTTGTGGCTTAATAGTGATGTGTTTGTGTGTCAAGTTGAAAAGGGGTCAGTTGTACTGGCTGGTTTTGTGCGTCAAGTTGACACAAGCTAGAGTCATCAGAGGAAGGAACACTGAAAATACTCAACAAATACTTTGTTACCTTATTCAGGCAGTCATTTACATTTAGGGAACATTTTTATAGTTGACTGACCTGAAATGAAAAGACTCAGTCTAAACAGCGGTGAAGTGATCCTCTTACATTAACAAACTACCCAGGATTCTGTAGTAGTTATGTGGCACACTGGCACAGTAAAGGGAAGAAAATAATGGCCTACCTGAACAAGAGAAAGAATCCATAAATTTCGAAGATCATGCCTATCAAAGGCCAACCAATAAGGACCACGAACACACCACCCAGGAAAAACCCGGTGGCTTTCACTTTGTGTTTCTGGAAGAAGAATCTGAATGTTCTTTCTAGACCAATTACAAAAGCCAAGCCAGCCACAAACAGAACCTAGGAGAGAAAGACAACACAGAGAAAGGGTTAAACACCTCAAGAGAAGAGCAAGGAGTTAAGTCAGCAGTGAAGCAGTTTGCTTGGCATCTGCTGTGTGCAGTGCCAGAGTCCTGCCCGTACGTCTC
>CABHPH010143701.1:1544-49801 GCA_902168325.1 Peromyscus nudipes | reverse complement strand
TGTGTGTGTGTGTGTGTGTGTGTGTGTGCATTCATGTGCACCACTTGTGTGCAGTCACACATAGAGTTCAGATGAGAGAACTGGGTCCCTGAAACTAGACTTCCAAGGGTTTTGAGTTGCTTGATATGAGTGCTGGGAACTGAACTCAGGTCCTTGTCAAGACCAAAAAGTACTCTTAGCCATGGAGACATCTTTCCAACCCCAAGGCCAGAGATCTTGAATAGGGACAATGCTGTTGTCATGACTAACCTTGACAGTAACTACAATAAGTCAATCAATTCAAATTGCTTTTAAATGTCTGATAAAGACAACTATCAACCTTACATAGTTAAAGCATTATTAAAACACTATTAGACTGATTTATAAACTCATATTCAAAAATCCTCAGGCCAGGTATAATTTTGAAAAAGAATTGATATCAGCAGTACAAAACTTGAGGGTGGAAGCCAGAAATGCACTTTAAATTTAAGTGCAAAGCTCAAAAATAATTTTTGATTAAAAAGCCAAAGAAGAGATTGAGGACTTCTCAGGAGAAAGGGCTGGATGAATTCTACTTCCCATGTCTCTCAGGGAGACAGGATTAATAATAAAAACAATCTTGAAGCCCTGAGCATTTAATATAGGTAGCTTTTCTAAAGATGCCTGACCGTGGTGAAGTTTAGAAACTCCATGAAGCTCTGCTATCTAGACAATAAAACATAGGGACTTTCTATTCTGCACAATAGATATTAGCCAGAGAGGATTATGGGAAATCAGAATCGAATCCTTTATCTACGAGTGCAGGAAAATAGAATCAACCCAAGGATACTCAGAAAGAAATAAAGACTATGTCATGAATTCCTATAATAAAATAAAATGTTAGATTGAAAGATTATACATTATTAGTTTACAGAATTGTTTTACTTATCAATGTAGATAAATGAATTTTGCATCAATACAATTTTTAGTTTTAAGATGTTTTCCTCCTTGATCTATACTTTGGGTAATATGAAAGAATTGATAAGTGGCACAATCACTTCAGAGAAATAGCTACCTATTAATTTTGATCATTATTCTAATAGTTGCAAAGCTCTTACATACTATAAAAGTAACAGTATGAACGATTAAAAATTACATTAATATTTACCTTTAGTAGGAGAGTTACATTTTTCTTGTTCTTCAATGAATTAAATGCACATAATGATGGAAACAAAAGAAAGAAATCAGCAAATTTATAGTTAGACATGGAAATGTGAACTAACAAAATGGCATGGATAATAAAAATGCGTAATGCATAAGGTGACATGGTAAACTGCAATGATAAACCATGAGAAAGTTTCACATATGGTATTGAAATTAATTCAAAAATGAATACAGCAATTCAAAGATTTAAACAAAACAAAAACATCGGGAAAATAACTTGCTTGATATTCCCAACGCATATGCTACAGTACATTTTCTTGACTTTTAAGAACTGCATAGTTTGGTAAAAGTTTTACTAAAGCATTGTAATTTAAATCCACCGCTATTTTACACTGGAGATACATTGAAAGTATACTTAATCTACATAGACCCTTTAATTGTAAAATTGCCATTTCCTATGATTTGAAATTCCATGTGATTAATCCAATTTTCCCATTGAATAGAAAATATATAACCTACAGCACGGAATGGAAAAACTTCTGAAGCATTTTCTGTGTGAACAATGTATATCTCAATTTAAGTAGTCTTTCCCTTTTCCTCTTATTTATAGTAAATATCTCAAGATAAATTTACTAACTTTTTTTTTACAGATTACATATATTAGATATTTCATAAAACCTTTTATTTACCTCTTTGCTGTTATAGTCTTTAGTGCAAAATAACTAGTCTAGTCACATCTGAAGAGAAGTGTCAGTATGGTGTCATATTTTGCATAGTACATGCAAAGTCAACATTGAACCACTGGCTTGCCCTTAACTGTTTGTGAATGATCTTTACATGCTTCACTAAGAAGCATCAGTGAAACACAGTTAACTGACCTGTTTCAGAAAATTCACATATTTTTATATAATCATTCATGGCTGCCTTCATCTTTACTCTATGTAAAATGATATTGTATTGTATTCAATATTGATATGTAATAAAAAAAATTTCAAGGAACTCTCTACTTTCAATTTTTACAGACTAAGAGTACTCTGAAGTACACAGTATATTTTAACTTGCTTTTATCTCAAAATATGTACTGTAATTATCTGTTTTTTCTGACACCTACTTTTACATAACCAGATTTCATGTATTTGGCTTTTACTCCAATTTCTTAAAGGGAATTTTAAAATATTTTTCAAATAGTAAATAAATACATCTTGTAAATTGATAGTCTTTAAAACTGGAAAATCTGTTTATAATATAGAAGATACAATAAATATCATTGATAAGAATTTAAAATATATCCATCAAATCAAATTATCTTTGCATACAACCTAAAACAATAATACAGATAATCATATACAGAAAATGCATTAATAAAATTAATTTTTGTTTGTATCAAAAAATTATATTACTATCTAAGAAACTTAACCACTGAAAATACCTTGTTCTTACCAATCAGCTTTTTATCGACTGAATTACTTTTAAAAACAGTAAGTCAGCCCTTTATAAGTGATTAAACAGGAAAAACCAGAAGTCAAGTGAGTAAGAGCTTAAGCAGTCACAAACAAACTTCAGTTGATATTAATTCCCGCACAAAACAGTACTATAGTCTAAAAATTCCATCCAAAGGGAAATGATTGTCACAATTATACCACCTTAAGAACAGTAGAATTCATCATAAATAAAATGTACTCAGTTATGTAGCCCATGGATCAAATTACTTTAGAAAACAATTAAGGACAACTGTGTCACGTGACCTGTTCAGTATGAAAACACCCATAAGAAGATGACAGAAGACACCATTATGATTTACCACAAGCCCCAAAGCATCTATCAATATCATGAAGTACACCTCGGAATGCTTATACTAAATAGCACATGATACCTGTTCCATTCTAAAAGCTCTGTCTATATCAGAATGTTTCAGGAACCTTCAACAACCAACCGTGTTTACTAAAGTATTTGTTACAATAAATATCAAAATAACTCCCACCCATGCCCTTCTCCCCACCTCAATTCAATCCTTACACACGGTTGTTTTCTCCGAAAGACAACTGTGAATATGAATATCATAAATAGGAGATATTAACAATGGAACATAAATTTAAAAAATAAACAGATGGTCCAATTGATTGTTGCTGAAATATTACTGTGATCCCGCTCTGTACTCTCATATGACATGGAATGTTTTACTCGCAACTGGAGGAAATGCAAAGAATTTTAGGAACACATGACTTGCTGAGTTTCAGTGTGACCAGCAACACTGGATTTCTAGTGAAGCATCCAAATTTATAGTTCGTTCAGTTGTGCAACAAGAGTTCATGAATGAGTAAGTTAAAACACCATTATCTATTTTTTAAAAAATTAAACTTTCGACGGATGTATTGGTAGTATAGTTCAAATGACATTAATTTTTCTCAATCATCTCAAAATATTCCAGGGGAAAAAAGCCTGTTAGAAATGTGGATTCTATAATCGATAACTAATATTTTAGAAACAATTTTCACCAAGACTATATTTTGCTAATTGACTAAATGTACACATTTACCTCACCCTTGACCACTAATGCATGCTGTACCAACAAGAAACATGATTTTAAAAAAACACAAATCTGGCTATTGATGTAGCTTTTATGGTACCTTTTGCAGTACTGAATTAGTAAGTCAACACCACTTATTCACACTAAAGTCCCTATTATCAAGTATTTTGCATGGTAAAACAGGCCACTTCGATCACTGAAGCAATGCAATCTTTGGAGAAATTCAAATTTTACAGCAGAAACAACCAACATTGTTGGAGAAGTCCTCAGGAAGCTAACCCTCATGATATTTCACAGGGACACAGACTGGCAGTAGATGTCTCACTGTGTCCATTGTTCCTGAACCACAGCCCTGAACTAGAGAAAAATCCAGTGATTCTTTTAGTCATTGGTAATCAATGCAAGAGAGAATACTGATGTCATTGACCTACTAAGAAACGGGTCACGAAAAATAGTATTTTAGTCCAGCATTTCAAACGTTTAACTCATGTTAATCTTGGACTCTACTATCAGAACACATCTCCCCTCCCCCAAGCACACACATGGCCATTCTCTTAGGAAAACAACCCATGTACCCTCAATGTAAGAAACCCAGACGATGTGGCTCATAGGAAAATGATAAATATATGTTCTGAGTAATTTTCACCATCAAACTATTTAAAACTCAAGATATTGGCAATGGAGCTAACATGGAAAACGCTAACGCACCATTCAATGATCATACTTAATTTTTGAATATATTTTTAAAAAATTAGGTAAGGCCTTTTTCCTGCACACAAAATAACAGATAGTACTGAGTTTTTGAAAACATGTGTCACCTAGTTTTATGCCTTTGGGAAACCATTCAAGACCCTAACCCACGCTGTTAAACAACCATCTAAATTCAGTCATTCAACTCACTCAACAAACATTGATTGCTTTGTGGCATGGACCAATTAAAGTAAGTGCTGGGGATAAAATGACATGGAACTTAAATTCCCAGGATTCAGAGAGGTGCATATGATCAAAACGGTGTCATTTGATTAAAGGGAGTGTGGAGAGGAGGAGTTTCTCAACTCCAGGTATTCAGACAAAGAGCTCTCTTGTTTGGATACCTTGTTCTATACTGCCGCTTCGAACCGGCACCTGTGGAAGCTGTCTTCCCCGGCGACTGCTGAAGGATGTGTCTGCTGGAGGAGACTGGGTTGGGCTTCCTTGTCGGTGCGTTCTGTAGGCAAACAGCAAAGGGCGGGTGAAATTCCAGTACAGTCTGGCAGAAGCATTTTTTGCCTTTTCCAGTCACTACTAAATCAGACATAAAACACCTAACTGGGTTACTAGCAGCAAAATCAAATACCTTAAATGACACATGTAGAAGGACTACTATAACAAGAGGCCGAAGGAGGCACGTACACATTCTGCATAGTAAATCCTTGAATTAAGCAGAGTGTGACTCACTTTCTCTGAGGCTGTGCTTTCTTAAAGACATTCATTTTTGTTAGTATCCTGGCAGAACTAACCACAGCCTCCAGATCCTAAACTGTATATATGATATATAGTTATGAAGGCACATTGCCAAACAGCTGCAGCTACACTCACGTGCCTTTTAGAGTCATTTATAACAATAAGTTCTGGATGCACAGCCTGCTACTAGTTTCCAATAAGTTGTGCATTCTTTTTAAATAGAAGCAAACAACAAACCCTGAAAAGGATTGCAAATAACCTTGGACACATGCTACAGGATATTCTGAGGTGAGGATTAAAATTGGAAATGAGAATATGAGAGGCATGCAGATACTTCATTCCTGCCCAGATAAAACTGACCTCCATCCCCTGGCATTCAAACACTTTGTAACTAAAGGAATTTTAAACACTATATGGTTTTGGGAACATACATGAAAGGTTACTTTATAACATTCTCTTATACTTTAATAAACACATAGATATTTAATTGTGAGTAAACTCATCATGAAGCATTTCACATAATAAAGTCTATATGATATGCCACAAACATACGAAAGGACAGAACACAGCCAGATTTAAGTTTCGATGGCAGCTAACTGGCAGGAATTAGAGAATACTGCCAGCGTGGTGAAGATAGATGCACGTGGTAGAGGATGTGGAGAGGATTAAGTGCCACAAAGAGAAGATTAAAAAAAAACTATGGTGTCAGAATGAGTGAAAGCTTCGAGTGCTCAGGAAGGAACAACACCACACCAACACCCGGCAGCAGGACACGAATGCTGGGTTGGACACTGAATAGCAACCTTGTCAGAAGCGGAGAAGGTGGCGCCGACCCTCCAGGGGCAAGGTGGTGCATAGAACACAGGGTTCTGACACTAGAGTGCTCGCTCGACCGGGAGCGAGTGGGATGCTTTCCCCTAATGACTGGTTGATCAGTTGCTCTTGGGATTGCGTATCCCCTTCTAGAAAGGCATGATGGGAGAACCCTAAAACATTAGTGCCAAAAAAGATCTTCAGTCAGCAGGTTTCATTAACTTAATACCAACACATTTGTCCAAGGAAAACCTGGATACTCTTTAAAGTGGTTTTTTAAGTACAAGAGGAACACTCATCACACAGTTACTGAGATGGAAATGTCACTCTTATCCAAGCATATGTCACTTTATAAAGGGTCAACCTAAGTTGCCCTACTATCATCAACTTCTTATGAACCCTCCAGAGTCAAAGAATTCAATCTTTTTTGGGGGGGGCACAATAAAGATTTCTTGATTGAATGAGCATGTGAAATTAGAATGGTGAACACTGTGGTCTTTCCATGGTATTCTCTAAGAATGTGAAATCTAAATACATGTGTGTATGGTTTTTTTTTTTTTACAATGTCATAGTTCTACAGGGCAAGAAGTAAGTCTATGGTAAATAAAAAACCAAATTAGCATGTTTCTTCATCTTAGTATAAGACTAAGAAATAAAAATGAAGCTTGAACAGTATTTCATTAATTTAAGCACTGGATTAAGCACAAATGGTTAATGTGTGGATAAAACAGGTTCTCTTAGTTATGATGGTACCTAAAAATGTATTTGTGAATATAATGGTAGTAATTTCATATGGTATTCAAAATCATTATGAAGCAATTTTCTGAATTAAATGGATATATATATATATATACATACACGTGCATATCTCTTCATAAAGCAGATGCATGCTTTTGATACTTTCATCATTTTAGAACTATTTTAATTAAGTGATGTGAAAAAGTACCTGATACGTATCATCCTGACCAAAATTTAACAACATCTCCTCCTTTCACAGCAATAATAGAAAATGTGTTTATTGTCTTTAAGTGTGAGAATAATATGTATTGGTTACCCAAAATGCATTTATGAAGATTTTACTCCATTAGCTCCATATTCCCTCTCTTAAGTAAATTTTTTTTACAACAAGCCTGATTTTTGCTTCAAACTATGTCTTCTATTTCAGAACAATGAAAAAGAAAATGTCAATTTTCAGAGAACAAGAGAGTGCAGCTTACACCTATAACAAAGGTGTATTTTATCCTCTTGGACTGTGGATTAAGGCTTCGTTAGATACTGAGTCATGCCCCAAAACCTCACCTGTCATTGCCACTTCTGACATAAAAAGAATCCGATGACATTCTACCTATTCAAATAGTTCACCTGTTATAATTGACTTGCACGTGAGCTCAACTATATCAAACTGAGATGGGAAGAATTTATATGACATATTATTTCCAACACTAAACAATGTTTTATCTATTCTCCTTTATAAGCCATTAAATTATGAGAATCAGACTGTTCAAAATACCTGCTTTGGTTGTGATTCAAAATTTTAATTGTACAGTTTTCACATTAGTAATTGGGCATCTCGGATACTACAAGTTTATGATCATCCTACTTCATTCCTTGGTGAAATTTCTAGCCCCTTAAGAACAACTCGAGTGTGAGAGTGTGATCTTAGAGAAGAATAATTTTGGTGGACTTTTATATTTCATCCAAGAGTATGAAAAGGTTATAACAACCGTTTTCAGAAATACATAAATGGATTCTGGGTGAACACTGTACCGCTCTATAATATGTGACTTGGAGAGCTGTGTTTGAGCCGAGAGGAGGCTGGCAGACTCTGAAAAGAGAGCCCAAGTTGTTCCAAGTCAGACACTTTGCACAAGACCTGTTTGGTTCTTTTTTTTCTTCTACACAAAATAACTTTCCACTGTCCACTAGCAAAAAAAGTTCTTGCTACAAGTCAGTCTCCCGAGTGCAGCCCAGAGGATGGATAAAGGCACTCTGAGCAAGGCAGGGATATGGTCACAGCCTGAGTTCCAAGAGAGTAAAGTTGTAAAGAGATGACCAAAGTTTTGCAGAGGAAAGGTAATGGAATTAAGTATGGTTTGTTTAGGCAAATGGAAAGGAGAACTGAACAAGAATTTCAAGGTACAACAGTGTGGAGTTGAAAGAATCAAGGCTGTTGAGCCTTGGTCATTTTGACAAAATAGGATATAACAGAAGGAAAGAATGTAAAAAGAATGGGAGAGACTTAGAGTGATCATGTTAGAGAAGGAAACCAAGAATGGATGGCAGAAAAAAGGAAATAAGAGCTAAGAAATAATAAGATAACTAACAGCAAGACCTTTAATGTTAGTGTAGGGACATCTACATGCTAAGTTCTGAATGCGTGTGTGTGTGTGTGTGTGTGTGTGTGTGTGTGTGTTCACTTACATGGATACATATGTGCATATATCTATGAATTTTTGTGCTGTTCACCCTCTGAAGTATAATTATCTCTATTTTATAAATAAAACTGAGGATCATTTAGTAACTTGGAGAAAGACGAGAGAAGAAGGCTAGAGACAGGATCTTCACAGGTTTGCTGAAAACCAACAGGGGCCTTCTTTCCTGAAAGGTGACAGGTGTGTATGATTGCTTCTTTACTTTTGTGCTGAATACTCGAACATAAAGCTTCAACATGCTGGAGGGACATTTTTTACTTTACTCAGGACATTGTTACTGAAACAAGACTTGTTTTTATACCATGGGACAAAAAAATTCGAATTTATAACAAAATATAAACATGCATCTAAAATTGAGTGATTTAGTAGGGTTTAAAGGAATCATGCTCTGAGAGTTTGCAAATAAAAATGTATGCAAATGACATTTAATAAATCTAGTTTGTATAATCTGCCATGGGTATACTCATATATGTATGCAGTAGCTCACCATCTGCAAGTGCGTATCTAAATATTTACCTCTGGATTAAATCACAGCCTGACTTCCTTCACTTAACTCTACCGTGTTAAGTTGGACTAAACACACTTCACCTCAAAAATCTTAGATCTTTAGCCAGACATTTCTATTTTTGCAAGTAGTCCCAACTGAAGCTTTAAAATTAAGGTTTTGGGATTTCTGTTTTTAATGATTTGCTGAAAAGGTGAGAATGTACACCGTATTTAAGTTCCAAAATGGTCTCTTCTATGATAGCCTTTTACAGGCTTGTAAAGGCTCCTTCACACAGCTACAACACATAAAAAGTTCCCTCTATGAGGAGAGGATGGGAGTGAGATGGGGGGAGGTAGAGGGGAGTGGGAGAAGGGAGGATGGGAGGGCAGGGGTTGGTTTGTAATAGGAAAGGAAAAGTTTTTTAAATACAAAAATTATATAAAAAAATACACCTGTAGGCAATTCTAAATGATAGTACAAGCAAAACATCCAGTCAGATAGGGTACCACAAAAAAAAATGCCGCAGGAGTGGGATGAACAGATGATGGGGCTACACTCAGCTGAATTGGCATGGGGGTGAAAAGTGAAATTTTATCTTATTGGCTTTTTTTCGTGTTTTGCCATTTTCACATATTCCAATTTGTTGGCTTTTCTATTTATCTTTTGTTATTTTATTGTTATTCCTTAGGAGCCTGTTTGTTTTCTAATGAAAGACAGAAAAGGTATGGATCCGGATGGGAGGGGCCACGGGAAGGAACTGGGAGGAATGGGGAGGGGAAACCTTAATCAGAATATGTTGCATGAAAAACTGTCTATTATATAAAAGAAAAAAAAAGCGAAAGGGAAGATGAAGTCGTACTAAAGTGGTTGGGAGCAGAAGACACTGTCAACTGTACCTGCTCTCCACCTCTGACAGGTCACAGCATATTTCAAAATGTTTTCTTGTGAGGCTGTTCCAACCAAGGATAAGTTTGCTTCAGACAAACTTAGAGTCCTGATAATTTCACAGCTATGTTTTTCAGAAGCCATTGCATAACTGAAATGTCAGATTTCTTTGTGGAGGTTATTAGCTTCCAAAGAATCAATGTCCAATTTGGGGGTATTGCCAAGTGGTAGAGTATTTGTCTAACAATCACATGACCTTGAATTTCATTAAAAGCAGTTAAAAAAAAAAAGAAAAGAAGGGAGGGAGGGGGGAAGGCAGGAGGAGGAAGGAGAGAGTTGGAAGGGAGATGAGAGGAAATCAAAGAAAAAGAGGGGAAAGATGTAGAAAAAGAATGAATGCCCAAAGCCTTCACATGGTGAACTAACTCACCTTAGCAACACACCAATTCAGAGCTCCTGCAGCAACTACAGTTAATGTGACCTAGAACATACAGGTCAACTCCCTTGTAACCAGTATTCAACAATTTGCTTAAAAGTTAGTCATGTAACTTAGATTCCCATAAAAATCAATCAAGTACTTTAGTCATAAACAAAGAAAACCACACATATTAGAGGCTGGTGTTTTCAGCTGAGCCAAGACTGAAAGATGTAAAGGCATGTATTCATTGCTAGAACCAGCTGGTAGTATTCCATGCCTCAACTTCTTCCAATTACTGTTTTGTTTTGTTTCTTCTACTCACACGTTTTCAGCCCCCCCATATCCTTGTCTTTGGTAAAGTGTTTCTCTAAAGGATCAACTTCTCTGTGGATTATTAGATTTCAGCTGTGTTTCCCTTTCTACATTTTAACCAATCCTTTGGCATCTCTCCTCCTAATTTTTTTTTCAGATTTCAAATCTATAAAAAAGAAATGCTTTTATTTTTGCTCATCACTACTTATTCCTTAAACTAGAACTCAAAGTGGCACGTGTTTATGGACTAAATAAACCACTGAACTGTACAGGCTCTGTCTCACTGGTGTCTTCCCTCATCTACTCTTGGTACTTTGATATACCTTCCAAACTGTTCTTTCTTTCTTTCTTTCTTTCTTTCTTTCTTTCTTTCTTTCTTTCTTTCTTTCTTTCTTTCTTTCTTTCTTTCTTTCTTTCTTATGTATACAGTGTTCTGCCTGCATGTGTGACTGCATGCCAGAAGAAGGCAACAGATCTCATTGTGTGCAACCATGTGGTTGCTAGGAATTGAACCCAAGACCTCTGGAAGAGCAGTCAGTGTTCTTAACTTCTGAGCCATCTCTCCAGCCCCCAAACTGTTTTCAAATGGATCTCTAATCCTGAAAGTTAAAATCAAATATCCACTGCCCAGTTTAAGGACAGCATTTCATAAACAAATCGAGTCTTCAGCACATTAACATGGCACAGTAATGCCAGTCTTAGATTCTTAAGAAGTCTCCAGTTAAGTTTTTAGCTTCCTTTTCTTTCCCACCCTCTGATTTCCACTCTCCATTCAGGAATAGGTACGTAAACTAAAAAAATTCTTTTCAAGTTTGATATGGTTTCTCATATTTTCCTGTTTCAAACTTACACCAAATTTTATCTACTGATTTAGTTGAATAAGGCTGGTCTACTGAATATTTTCAAATTCCAAATGCCCTATTCACACCTCTGTTTTCATTATGCCTGAGATACATCTGATACTGAGCACAATCGTTCACCTGTGTCTCCATTCACGCTTTGAAGGATTCTCAGCCTAATGGACTGTTAATAACTAATAACTATTCATCATGTTTATTACTAGGACTTTCTAGGTGTTTCTGCAGATGTGTCAAAAGAAGTGTGAGTATGTTTTACCTAAAAGTACACAGCACCTTAAAAACCGGAAAAATTACAAATCGTCCATAACCCCTTCGATTATTTCAATACATAAACACAGCAAATAAGTACAGCTATAAAAACCTAGAATCTTAGATTACACCTCTGTAGAAAAATAAGACTTTCTGAAAAGATGATATTGTTCAAATATGGAATACACACTTACACACTCAAATTATTTACACTTTCCAGTTCCCTGGACACATTTGATGGGATCGCAGAAACAAAACCTCAAAGTTCCAACCCATGTATAAGAATGAGTATGTGTCCGGCCCTCCACAGCGATGAGATTGGTCATGAAGAAAACCCATGGTTGCTTGTTTTTTTTAACACCTACTATTTAAGGGCAGACCCCACAGTGACATTGTTTCGTGTCCTCAGCCACTTTTCTCACATAGCGGTCGAGTCATGTCCACGAGACACTTGGAGCGTCACCGTTTGTGTCTGTGAAGGGGAACGTTAAGGGAGAGGCAGGGCACTCCTGGGTCTACACAGAAAGGGGGATGGCGGCACACCACGACAGCAAGCCTACCTGTCTGCATCAGAGGCTGTGCCTTTCCTAGTCTGTTTTTGGATGCTAGATCTTTCAGACTTTCTGGAGTGCCTGTGGGAATGAAATGTTAAAGAAATACAAGATAGATGATGAATAAAGCTACAGTCACATCAAACAGTGAAAAAAAAAGACATGAACAATGACAACTTAGCTTAACTAAATGGTTTTGTCAGGAAATACTGTCACTATTAAAAAAAATAAATAAATAAAATATAGACATCAGAATGGATGCACGGTGGAAGACACAGCGGCTGACAGGAGACATGAGAGGCTGACATTGCATTGCTTTAAATGAGGACACCTACAGCAATGACGTGAGTGGTGTGGACCCTTACTCAGTAACTTGACTTCCGCCAATGAATTAAAAAAAAAAAGTGATGGAATCAATAATGATCAGTGCTACAATGGTAATGATTTAGGCGCTGAAAGACCACACAGGAGTTAAGTGACCATTTCTTTTGAAGCTTTGAAATGTTGGGCCCTAGGGGATTTTTGTTTGCCATCACCAAAGTATGAAGAGAAAAACATGAAAGATGTTGACAGAGGTGAACACGTTAACCCCAACCATGAGAACTGCTTTGTAATCAATAATAAAAGTGCCTAGGTTAAGTAGGGAGAAATACAAAAGCTAGCTACACTTGATAAAACAGAGAATAAAGCCTCTAATTTTACTTTCAAAAAGTACACACAACACTTAACATCTGGAAATTAAAATGTTATTTCCTCCTAAAAGCAATGTACATAGAGAAAGAGATAATCTTTAATGTATCTTACATGTACTTACTTAGCCTAAATGCCTGAACTATTATGTGAACAAAATCACTATTATGGATGGGCATTCATAATGTATCTCTGTATACAAAACTTATGACAGCTATGTATTTAAGGTGTATAACATGATAAAATGTGTATATAAATGTGTATATAAGACACATATATCTAAATGTTTTTTGCACTGAATAAGTCAAACCTCATTTCACATAGTTATCATAGTGCTATATATTTTTAAAAATAATATAAAGTATCATGGCATACAAACACATACTTTTCAAAATTTGTAAGAATATGTACTCTTGTGTTATTACTGAATCTTTATAATTTATTCCTTTTACATTGTCCAAAGTCCTCTCTTCAGAAAATGTTGAGGCATGTATCGGTTCTTACTTAGAATTTCAGGCATCTTAATTAAGTGCCTCCTGGACACTAGAAACACAGTAATGCACCAGGTCTTCTTCCTCAAGTGTACACACACACTTCCTTGCTCACTTCTCCACCCTCTTCCACTTCTGCCAGCTGTATTCACACTATTTTACTTCTTTCCTACAGGTGTGTGTTCTCTGGGTGAAAGAATGTAAGAGCACATGCCTGAATCTACGGGGAGACATCTGTCATGTTGATTAGGAACGAATGCTTGTTTCTGCAGTAGAGGAAATTCTAGAAGCCAGAGCACAGAATGAAGTGAAAGGTAGGGTGGAAAGGGCCGGGGTAAAAAGGCTGAAGGGCACGAGATCAATGTAAATGTAATGGGTGACTTACGAACAGTTTGTATGTGGTCCCAATAGTGATCAGGACAACTGCATGGAGAAACAAAGAATCCTTTTCTCATCTTCAGGGGAAAGAAGGTTGAGAACTAAGTTTCAGGAAGAATCGCCGGTTCATGTATCATCTGTTTTTCTGCTCAACGTATCTTCCATTCATTTAACACACTTGTTGAGCATCTTTGCGTGTGAGGCACTGTTACATGTCTGGAGTGTGTCTATGATCGGTTAGGTAAAACTCTCTGCCTTTAACAACTGACACTGTCACTACTGAACACTGAACAGCACCGGACAAAATGATAAATAGTAACCATGAAAAATGAAAATGGGTTGAGATGATTGGAATTTGGGATGCAATTGGGGGGTGAGTACAGATTGTAACTGTACGTAGGTTATTCAAGAAAGGGCCGCTGAGATGGTGACATTTTACCAAACACACAGAGTGTGCTCTTTTACCCCTTTGAAGGATACAAAGACTGAGGCTTTGAAAGGTTAGCTCATTTGCTCTTAACAGTCATCATGTAAAGCCAAGAGGTAAGCAGAGAGTCCACGGCCTCAGCAACAGTCTCTGTCCTGATCTAACCAGAGCAGAGTAGCCCAATGTGTAAATTGTAGTGCCAGACAGGGTTTGATCTTAGCTCTTCTGGTTAACTAAGTGACTTTAGTCAAGGTACTTGACCTCCCTGTGTCTCACTTCCTTCTATCCCCAAAGTTACAATGAATCATACTATCACCCACAGGCACACTAATTCTTGATACATTAATTATTGCTTAGCATTTGGATTGCGTATTGGTAGTTTTGGAGTGTTCCACAGAATCTGGATTTTGTGGTTGTTTAAGCACTTCTAAGAACCAGAAAGTGTTGAGTGCCATAAAGGCACAGTATTAAGTGGTAATAACATTTATTTGCCCCCAAGTACACCTACTCTCAGGAATTTATACTGGTATGCAATTCACAGTCAATGTTATGTAATGTTACAACTGGTGTTGCTTTACCCTGTCTATTAAGGAGATTTCTTTTTCTCTTTCAAGGCCATTATAAGTTTTGTGAAAGATTCTTCTAATGACACCTACAAGAATATATCTTTATAATTCTTGTAACTGCTCGAGAAGATCCTCAAATAGAGGAAAAAGGGTTCACTTTAATGGCAAAACTCACTGAAAAGCAGGAACAAAAATAGAAAACAGAAAATTCTCATGTCTTTTTTCTTTTAGATCCACTATTCATAGCTATAGATATATTGTATATTTAATCATACCTATCACTGATATAAACAGAGGATTAAGATAGGTACCATAGAAATGTTATTCATATTGTATATAATCAAAATTATTAATCAGGTGATCACAAAACAGGTCACAGGGAAATGAAATACTTCATGTTGTACATCAGTCACCTTAAGGTTCTACTGTCAGGATCTTGGTCTAGTCGGGTTTCCAATGTAACATTACTCGTTCAAAATGTGCTTCGTATCTGTGGATGTTTTGTTTGAAAACTGCTGCTATAATGACAAATTTTTTATTGATCAATTTCAGTAATAAATATGGGGCCAGAATCTGGGGATAGCTATAGCGGTTTGGGAGAAGGGGAAAGTTTGATCAACATTATTAGTTATACTTTGATAGATCAAGAAGTAGGCTATATTTTAACAAGAGTGAAAATAGATGATAATATATTCTATATATCTGAAATCTAGAAGAGACTTAAGGAAACCTTCACTGTAGAAATAATGTTTGAGGGAACAAATATGTTAACCTTGATTTAAGCATTACATAAAGTGTATACATAAGCAACGTATCACATGGTACCCCAAAATATATGCAATGTTTATGACTTTATATATTAGTTAAGATTATAAAATATTGTATGTATATTTTAGTGGATTTTGACAGTCAAAATTTGCACTGAGAAAAAAGAAGTAATTCTGAAAATATGATTCACTTTACATCAAATGCACATGTAATAATTCAATTGTAAAGTTTTCTGGGCTTCAATATGAGAGAAAATTCCGTATATAAAGCATGATTTCTGCTTTATTAAAGCTTTATGCATAAGGAATTGTCATTTATTTTACAGTAGTAGCATATGTTTTACTATAATGGGGCCACGTTGCTTAGGCTCAATCTTAGAGTCTTACAGAACATGAGAATTCAGCTACTCCATTTAAAACTAGCTAAATTTGCAAACAGAAACAATGCTAGAAAATTTCATGTGACTTAGCACTTGTACCACAGGCTGTAATCAGCTGGTACAACCATTACATTTTCATGTGTTTCAGCTTTACAAAAAGTTCTAGTAATCTTTACCATTATTTTATTGTTCATAATGTTTCCATGGATCAAAAATACAAGTATGTAAAATGCAAATTTTTCCTGGTCTTATGATTTACTCAGAAATATGAAACCCTAGCACCATATGGCAGGTATTCAGTTATTTAAAAGCTGTAAAGACACATCCAAATGTAAAGTACATGTTATTTTATTATTGAATTGAAGCAAAAGTTGTAATTAGAAAACTGGACCTATCTCTAATCAAACTTGCTCTTTTGAAATTTCACTTAAGTACTATTTTTATTTATATTAATTTTAGCACTCACATTTTTAATATATAATCAAAATAAGGAATAATTACCATCTCTTTGGGGAATACTTCCCTTTTCAAATTTTAGTTAATCCAATTCCCTGTCATTATAAGTAAACAAATATTTTCTGAAGACATCATAAAACTATTATATATATGTGTGTGTAATATATATATATATATAATAAAATATTACATATAGTATACAACAGAATTGTTAAACTTGTAATATTATTTAATAATATTTATTAGAAATTTGACATAATATAGTATGTTTTATTTTAGGGAAAAAATGTAACATAAATCTACCAGTGGGTATTTTCATTATACACAATAGTGATGGCATGAGAATGAATATCTGTGTGCACAGGATGCTTACGTTGTTTGTGGCTTTCTATGGCTTACATTGTTTGAAAGTGGAATGCCTACCTGTAACATCTTACTTCCTAATCAATTTGGGAAGAAATAATAAATTCAAGAAAGATTAGTAATGGGCATATACATGCATGGAACTTAAGAATCATTCACCCTTTTGTACAGTGCTGATTTCATATGTGGGAGTGCAACCACTCACTACACACACTAAGATTTTATAATCTGACACATCTTGTTACCTTTTGGTACACACAGCAAAGTGGGTAGAGACTAAGTGAGAGCACACCCTCCATTAGTAAGTGGTCGTATACTAGCTCTACCTGTGCACAGCAGCTGATGTGTTGTGTGAGTCCAAATGGCAAGGATTTGCTGATTCCATCAAAATAGTCAATAGAGAGAGATCATTTTAAATCAAAATGAATCACTTGATATGATCAGTTAGGTCACTTTGCAGAGAAGTAAAAGGTGTGAGGGGGAAAAAAAGAAAGTTAATATGTTTATTTGTAAAATAGTGTTTCAGCTGCTGATACTGAAAAACTCAACTGATACCAAGTCCAGTGGGTACGACATTATCTGAGTAAATTTCAAGAAAAACAGTGATTTTTGTCAAATGTTTTCTGTACTTTCAAAGTATCAGTACAAGTTCCAGTACATTCACAGTACCAGATAAACCAATGTGAAACTATTCCAATACAAATCTTGGTGTGACTAACTTAATAAAACTTCTAGGAGATCTTTATAATTTTAAAGTCAGGAATATTCCCTAAGGGTTCAAACTAGGGTTGTATTTTGTTTGTTTGTGTGTTTGCTTGCTTGCTATTGTTTTGTTTTAAATAACACACAAGATCCAGAAGAAATTTTGGACCTAGATAAATACATCTCCATGTTCAATCTGAATAAGTGGATGGTACCACCTGAGAAGATATGAAGAATGCCTCATGTTGGCACTGCATTATGCAGACATGGTTCATTTAAAAGCTGCATGCATATATGTCCATGCCCACATTTGTGCTGTGGGAAAAAAAGGGGGGCAAATAAATGCTTTATGACCTTGATAAGACATCTAGTCCTAACTGTATAAGTCATTAATGAATTAGGAGTATTTTTGGTTACCAATGTTAAAGGTGAACTAATAATGTCCACGACCACATTATTCATTTTACTTAAATCTAATGTGGTGATATATTGTGTACCCTAATAAAATTTGCCTGAAGATCAGAGAACAGAACAAGCCACTAGATTAAACATAGAGGCCAGGCAGCGGTGGCACATGCCTTTAATCCTAGCATTGGGGAGGCAGAGATAAAAGCCACCCTGGACTACATAAGATCGACTCAGTCTAGGAGAGAAACAGAGCCAGACAGTGGTGGCACACACCTTTAATCCAATACTTGGAAGTCTCATGCCTTTAATCCGAGCACTTGAGATCTCATGCCTTTGCTTGGAAAACACACACACATTTAATCCCAGCACAGAGAAGGAAGTGCTACAGCTGGGCAGAGGAAGGTATAAAAATCATGAGGAGACAGGAACTAAGGCCTTTTCAGGCTGAGGAGTCCTAGAGGTAAGAAATGGCAGTGGATTATTCCTTTGTCTCTCTGATCTTCAGGCAAATTTTATTAGGGTACATAATATATCACCATGATCTAACATTGCACTCGCTTTGTTTAGACATTGATAGGACACTCAAAATGATTAAATAACACTCATGTGAGGTAGCATGTGCTTATTAAACTTGGTTAAGAGGTTAACATGAATACTTACAAATCTATAATTAGTTAAGAGTAATTCTCCTCTCATTTTTATGGATGCATATTATTCTTATAGCTTGATAAAGTTTACTATAAACTATTTTCTATTTTCCATAGCAATAAGTAATAATTGAATTATTTTATATCCATTTCTTGTGGTTAAATATAGAGACTCTTTAAGAATATATCATTACAGAGAAGCAAAAACAAGATTCAAATTTTGTAAAGTTCATTTCTGTTCTAAACACCTATCTTGCACCTACATATACAGAAATTAGGAAATCTACAGAAAGGATTGATATGTTGTTAATTGGAAGTAATATGATCTTGCGTAGGCTAAGATCAGAGCTATTACTTTTGTGTATTTTGCTTAATAAATGCCAACTGAAGTACATTTACATTCACTATAATTTGAGTAAGGTTCAGCCATTACTTTATATTAAATCACTGTTCTGTTTTGGCATACATTCAAAGACTTTTACTCTAAATGGAATTCTCAATTACTTCATGGCCAATACCTTGGCTGTCTTAATCAATGACCTGACATCACCCATCAGAGTACAGGGCACAGAATTTATTGAATGAGTGAGCAGCAATGCAGATCTACAACTTCCAATTGACTTCTAAAAATATTTTATATTCTTATTTAAAATGACCTTGCCCACGTGTAAACTGGAAGTTTTATTAATTCTCTAGTTCCATAAATTCAATCCTAGAAATGTAACAGTAGCAGAGTGATTAATTTTAAGTTCTAATTATGCAAATTCAAACCACATTAAGCGGTAAATGTTTTAGTATTCAACATGTGAAAATAAAATGGAACTTTTATTAAACACCAGTTTATATTCTTTCTCATCATTGTCAAGTGATACAAATTCGTCTAACGCAATTTAGATATTCTATCTACCAAGTTGTGGCGATGTCCTGATTGTGCGCATATTCAGAAGATAAACATTGCCACTTTGGTAAGGCTACAATTACTAAGTGACATATATACATAATTAATGCAAAAGAGTAGATATGCTCATAAAATTATCTCTGTTGCATGTAGCATTTCAGAGTTCATCTGTCTAATAAATGTCATCAGTGTGTTTACTGAATTTCAACTGAAGGGAAATGTCTCACACATTCCAAGACTTCTGTGAGACTGCACGGGAAACACTGAAATATTGGAATAATGTGTATGTATACATTAGACATCACTGAACAGGGCAATGGCGAACTGAGGACAGCGACAAAGGAAGGAACACACTGTGACAGCTTTACAGATCAGCATGGAGTGGATTCAATGCAGAGAGGTTTTGTCTTGAAAATGTTCCTCCTTGACTGACCCTAGCTCTTGACAATAATTTAAACACAATACATGAAGTACAAGAACCAGATGTCCTTCTTTACACCATGCTTGAAATACACCCCAAAGCTTACAGTTCCTTCTTGGTAAGTATACACAGTAACAAAGCAAAAACAGCTGAGATTAAATTGGCAAGCAATGAAACAAAGAATATATTCTGCAGCACAGTTTTAATATATCCCGATGCACCTCAAATTTTCTATTTATCCCTATGCAGACCTAAGTGATCCATAAACACTTCTAAAAATTAAAAATCCTGAAACAAAGACATATTAAAACGGATCTCTTCACTGGATCCTGGTTGTATTTCAAATAATCCATTTTCTATGCTTTCTTGTTACCATAAATATGTAGAGGTGCTCTCTCAGACTTGTGTGCAATCCCTGACGGAATTGCATGCCTGACTCTGGCTCGCGAATGAAAGAATGCCATCACCAAGATCCCCTCAGTTTCCTTCTTTCTGTAGCCTATGAGCCTCTAAAGCCACTTGTCTGTGATGATGTGACTAGTACCTGTCATTCTCCGGAGATGCATGCTGGATTTGAATCCTGGGGCTAGGAGGTCGCCTCCTATCTAGGGAGGGGGACCATCTACCCCTGTTTGCCCAGTGAACAAGACAGGAAAAAAACAGGACATTTAGTAACTCTTAAAATAAAATAATATATAGAACAGTAGGACTGGAATAATGCCCCCAAAAGTAAAAATGTTCATTCTTTGCTCTATAATTTAATATTTGATAAACTTAGATAAGTTATAATATGAGAATGTGAAATCTGAAACCTTACAAGTGGGTTGAGAAATATTAGGGGAAATTCTGAACATGTCTATTAAGTGTTTCATTTTGAAATGTGTCTATGTATCTACATTTCTATACAAAAATAAACGTGAATATTGTTAAATTTGGAAAGATGCATATTTAAGGACATTACTTTTGTTTGAGTAAGTTGAATGAGTCACTCACGCTAACTGACATCAGCCCTTGAAATTACTAGTGACAAGATGAAGTGTGCAAATTTAACTCAAAGGAACAAGTTATATGTTAGATAAAACAAAAATTCCACTCAGTGTAGAATCCATGACATGAAAAAATAACTCATAAGAAGGCTATCAATGGTGTCTTAGCAAGTTTTCTTGTAGAAAACTACAGGGCCAATTACAAACAAATTGAAGTGGGAACTAAAGATAAAAGAAATGGGACATTAAAAGTTCTGCTAATATGTATTTACAAATGTGTCTTTGAGTTCATTGAACATTTTCATTTTATTTCAGCATTTATAATAATATTCTTGTGAGTAATAACTTGAACAAAAGCTTCTTTATTATTAAATCATTTTGAGATTCAGATTGTGTATATCCACAATCATTTATAAAATTTAGTAGTGTGATTAAAGGAAATAAAACAACCGAACAGGTCAGGCTTAGTCATGTCATATACTAAGCCTGAACTCAATATTATAGCCAAAACGTGTCTCTGGATATTAGCTTACTCCTATGTATTAAGGAACTAATTTGAAAGGTTTTATAACTATGGAAAGGACATGAAGGTAGCAGGTGAATTAGAGGCAATCTCCATTCTTGCCCCCTAAACTTGCCCTTTTTGATGTATTTGACAATTTGAACACAAGAAGCAAAGCTGTCAGTGTGTGACTGGGGCATCTAAGATCCCCAGACAATGGTTACAGTAAGCCTGCCAGAAGACTTGCTTTCATCAGACTTGGACAAACAACATTATTCAATTGTTCTTTGCAGACATAACATAACAGGTCATTAACTGAAGAAAAAACTATGTACCACTTACTACTCTTCACCTTGGAGAGGGATTATTATATTCATAACACAATGGGTTAATTCTAATTACTTAATCATTTCGTTGTTCATAGAACTGCTCAATTCATTCTGAATTTATTTGCTAAACCTGTTTAGCAATTCGAAATTTTTGTCAATTCCAGCAAATCTCCAGTTTCTTTTTGTCTAGTCTCTCTGCTTGACAAATCTTTTGATGTATTAATTCACACTGGAATCACTGGAAACTGGGATTGGGTTGACATAAAATGTCAGTAAGCTGCACAAACTCTCTTTGTTTTGTATGGTGAGTAAACTATCTGCATTCAGTGTATATAACTTTTAAAGCAAGCTAAACTTCAGGGCACCTCTTGTTGCTTGGCATGTCCGAGTAATGGAAATTTACTCTTTCCGAGGTATAAGGATCACACTTGTAGATATCAAGTATCCCAGGCAGAGTGCTGGTATATAGTTCTTTTATTTATTATTGCTTCCTTGGATATGAGGGAAATGTTTGAAATTTAGTACAGTTTTATAAAAAGGAGGTGATATCATATGTTATCAAAATATTCATGTTAAACACTAAAGCTTACTTCCTGTTCATGGGTCAATTAGAAACCTCTGGAAAATTTTAGTTCCAATGCTGTTCAGTCACCGCAGTTGGAGTGGTATCTAGGTAGGTAGAAAGTTGGAGAATAATACCTAACTTGCAGTCCCTATAAAAACCTTTAGAATACATATAAAAGAGGTTAAAAATTAAATCTCACATATTTATTGAATGATAAACTCTAGTGCTACTGTAGATTTTAAAAGTGAGGATTCCTAGTTTCTAATACTGGACAATAGTCTTCGGAAGATGTAGCATAGAATTAATCAGCAGTGTAAGATCCTGGACCTTGTGGTCAAGTGCACTAACATCCCATGCACGATTCTTTCTCCAGTTATTCTGTACTGATCCAGTTTCTTCCACTGTAAAAAGAACCTACAAACATTCCTTCAGAGTATGCATTTCAAGGAGTATAAAAACATATGTGAAGAAGTTCTTGGTCTTCACAGCCTGGTACTCAGGGAGCCAACAAAAAAACATGTCAACTACTTAACAATATGACTGTATGTATGCTAGTACTATGTGACCTACAATAAGAGTTCAAAGATTGGAGAGGGTCCAAGTGTGGCAGTAACTGACTACTCTGTGTGTGTAAACAAGATCTCAGCAGAGCCAGTCTATGTGTTCTTAGAAATGTTTCTTTCAATTTACTGGTTTTGCTTCATAGATTAACTAAAGTAAGCTATTTTAAGAAACATGAACGTTATCTATACTTATAGTATTTCTACAGATACATAGTTGTATTAATGCATCTGAAGATGATTGGAAATGTAAAAATAGAGTTAACAGTTTCTTTTAATGTAGTAATTTTAACTTGACAGGATTACGAGTGATCTTGCTTCTGGAGGCGGGGATTCCAGTCCTTTTGTTTATTTAAACATAAAAGTAAAGGCAACATGAAGAAAAATAACATAACCATGACACATGCAGTGAAAAGCTGTGATGGAGAGAGGTGCACATTTAGAACGAGCAACTGTGAATTCCAACTTTCAAGAGGCAACTTTGAACAAGTACTTGGCATAACACACGTACTTCTTAATTCTCAAGGTCCTTCTGGATATGCTGATATGTAGGATCATCACAAAACTTGTGCTTTTCCCCCTAATCTTACTGAATAAGATAAGAGCAGGATCAATTTATACCCATATTTAACCCCCAAATAAATATTATATTTTGATGTCACATATTTGAAAGTTTTTAAATATACTAGCACATTTTTAACTATTTCTGTAGGAAAAAAATTAAGATCTTTTTCTGTTTGTCTCTCCTATTCTTTTTTTTTTTTTTTGGTTTTTCGAGACAGGGTTTTTCTGTGTAGCTTTGTGCCTTTCCTGGATCTCACTCTGTAGACCAGGCTGGCCTCTAACTTACAGAGATCCACCTGGCTCTGCCTCCCGAGTGCTGGGATTAAAGGTGTGCACCACCACCGCATGGCGTCTCTCCTATTCTTATGTATTAAGAAATAGATCTCAACTTCTAGTTTCAAGTCACAAGCTAATAAATCTGAAAATTTCAGATTTCAAATATCAAATTAAAGTAATCAAGCCTCTTCTTGGTTTTCTTTTCAGATAGAATACTTAATTGAGCTTCACGTTTTGGAAATGATTAGTACATTTCACAAGGTATTCTAAAATCACCAATGTAGGAGCAACTACTTGTTGAACAAATATTTTATATTACTATCATGGATACAAAAAGCCAGGATTCCCATTTTCTAATAGTCTATAATATCCTTCAATAGACATATCATGGAATTAATAAGCAGTATATGATCTTGGACTTTGTGGTCAAGTGCATCCTTCAGGTATGGCTCCTTCTCCAGTTATTTCTTTTATTGGTCTAGGAGTCAGTAAGTACAAAAGGTTCTAGGCTTAACGACCAGGTTACAAACAATGAGTACCTTATGTGTATGTGTATGTATGGACTAGTGGATACATAAGGGGACTTTGTCATGAGATACAAAGGAATTAGACTTAATAGACTTCTACAAGAATTAAATTATTGTTAAGGTGTGGCTTTTTTTCTCTAGCAGTAGTATAAAGAGTAAGTGTGTAGCTTAATGTATAATTTCTTGTATACATACATAACTTCCATGGGAGCATAAAGGCAGAGTATGACAAAATACCTTAATTATCTATAAGAAAAAGGATATAGAGATGTAAATCATTCATACCAGAAATAACACATGTCAAAACCATTTCTGATCTATTAAAATAGAAACCAAAGTCAAGTGAGTTAACTGATTAATCGAGTATGTATTTTCATTGTGAATTTTCATTATTCATAGCCTTCCAAAATGATTTTCCTAATCTTGATTTAAACTAAATTTCATTTTAAAAATTAATGCATATATTTTCAATACGAAAGTTTTTCTGGCCAGGTTGTAGTGGTACACGCCTTTAATCCCAGCACTGGGAGGCAGAGCCAGGTGGATCTCTGTGAGCTCGAGGCCAGCCTGGTCTACAAAGTGAGTTCCAGGACAGGAATCAAAGCTACATGGAGAAACCCTTTCTTGAAAAACCAAAAAAAAAAAAAAATTCTGATGATTTATAAATGTCATGTCAATTTACAGTGCTTGGCTTTTTGGTAGGAATTTCCTATTCCTTGCACCTCATTCAAGTAACTCCTACCTTCCAAGTTAAAGGATCAGATACCAGAGACTTAGCCATTTCTGAATTCTTTTCTAACCATGCTGGCTGTAAAACATGCCAGCAAACAAACCTTCACAGTTGACATGAGTTAGGTCAACTCATCTTATAATGGACATACCCCATGCTTCTATGCGTTGGTGAATTTTCAGCTTCTCTACTGGCCAACTCAACCCTATAGCCACAGATTGCAAACATTCTCATTGCATTTATGGTAATAGTTTAGATCATTCATGTTTCTACCTCCTTGCATCTAACTCTCAACTGGACTCACATTTAGGGATGAAAGACTAGAGAATGTTAAGATTATTACCTCAAATTAAACACAAATTGAAGAGAATAATGCTATCAACAGATACAAAAAAATACAAATATCATGTGCTCTCTGACCTCAGAGCTTTATTTTTTTTTTTTGGTTTTGTTTTTGTTTGTTTTGTTTTTTTTTTTGTTTTGTTTTTTGAGACAAGGTTTCTCTGTGTAGCTTTGTGCCTTTCCTGGAACTCACTTTGTAGACCAGGCTGGCCTCGAACTCACAGAGATCCGCCTGCCTCTGCCTCCTGAGTGATGGGATTAAAGGCGTGTGCCACCACCGCCTGGCTTCTCAGAGCTTTATAACATCACAGAAGGAAAGCGTTTCTAGACAGAGATAGCAGTGGATTTGTGGAAATTTGACATACAGATTTAGATTTTGTTGTTGGATTTGTTTATTTCTCTATTTCTTACTCCCTTCCTTCCTTCCTCCCTTCATTTCTTTTGAAATAGGGCCTTATTATGTAGTCCTGGCTGGCTTGGAACTCACTTTGTAGACTAGGCACGCCTCAAATTCACAGAGATCTACCTGCCTCTGCCTCCCAAGTGCTGTGATTAATGCATGTGCCATCATATCTGACCAGATTTAGTTTTCCAAGAAAAACTCATAAAATTATGTGAGCACAGAAAATGGTAAACAGTTATGACCAGAAAAATAAAGGAATTCATGTGTGTGGGAGGCGAGACTAATTGAAGAAAAATTTGACCTAAACTTTTCAAGGATGAAATAATTGTTAAGCTGACAACAAAACCAAAGGTTTATCTTAATCTTAATTGGAGATTTGCAAGATAAAACATAATACAGACAATTATCAAACTGTACTAGGGAGTTAATTGGATGGAAAGGGCTGAGAGCGAAACTGAAGAAGAATTCAGTTCAGGTAGAGTTTCCTTTGGTGAAATTAATAGCATTCCCCAGCTCTGAATTAGGAGCAGGAGAAGTATTTACATATGAAGTGGCTAGTTATAAGCCCTGGTTAACTTCTTTTTTGTTTGTTTGTTTGTGTTGAGAAATCGTCCCCTTTTCTAGTTCCAAGTGGACTTAAACTGGCTGTGTAGCCTAGGCTGGCTTCAAATTGATCACCCATCAGCTCCAGCCAATGAAGTTCTGGAATGACAGGCAGGCCTGTACTACTTCACCTAGCTAGCTGTGCATGACACTCATCAAATGTGAAGAACACACAGGGCACAAACATGAAATAGTGAAGGTTAGCTGGACGATTTAATGCACTGAGTGTCTAAACATCATTTAGAAAACTGGGTTCAGTTCTAGGGAAAGACAACCTGTCCTGGCTAACCACCGGGGAATAGGTCTTCAAAGGCAGCAGAGTGCAATCTCTGAAATGAATATAATTTCAGAGAAAGTATAGGGAGGAGTAGGAGGAGAAACATGGTGGGAATTTTCCCTTAATGAATAAAGACGGTAAAGAAACTGGCAGAAAGGACTGTGTCTAAGAGCCATTAAGAGAAGCTATTTAGGGAGCACAGATTCAAGTGACTGGATAACACATGGTAAACAAAGTTTAACAGTCAGGGTGACAACGTAGTCCATGAGGGGTCTCTGGCATAGCAATTATGTGGGGTAGGGGTGGGTTGCTTAAAAAAAATACACAGGTAGCAAGTAGAAAACACTGTCACGAGCTTGCAGTAAGGCAGTGATTGTGATGTCAGGTCATATGAGAACCCCCATCCTCCAGAATAAGTAAGCACCCTCCCGTCTCTATCTCTGAGAATATAAGACTCTTGTTCATTTTTAAACACGGTAAAGAAAAACTTAAGAGCCATCAGAGTAACTGCCTCCCAATCAGGGGAGCAAGAGAACTGGGTTTTATCTGAGAGACAATGTGCATGGGAGAAGCTTCTAACCAGTCAGGATTCTCTTTCCAAACAGCACTCTTATATGCAGGACTCTAGCTACTCAAAACACCTGTGAGCCTGGGCTGAAATACCTGAGAGAGAGAGTACACTGCTTTTCCTTCAAAAGCCTAGTAAATTCTGCTGTGAGATATTGTGTCTGTTTGACAATTGCACCCTTGTGTTAACATCAATCATAACTTGTTTTAAAATTAGGGAGGGTGCTTAAGGAAATGGGAGTTGTTATAACAAACCGTAAGTAGTAGCAAAATGAATCAGACTCTTAACTCTTAAACTTTAAAACAGTATTTGGGAAGGTTGTGGAAATAATAGTACTATCTTAAGAAAATGAAATTAAATTCTAAGAATATGTTCGGCATTTTTCATATATGTATGTGATTTATATGGGTGTGTGTGTGTGTGTGTGTGTGTGTGTTGGAAGTTAATACAGTAATTTATATAGTAAGCTTTTTAATCAACAAAAAGAAAGAAGAATCCAAAGGCTTCTAAGCCTCCTTTGTCCTGTACTCCATGCAACTTTAGAGGCATCCTGCAAGGTGGACAATTACCACTTTTCCTATGGCTGTGCCTGCTTCAGAATGGCTCACAGATGTATGCACAAAAGGATCCTGTCTTTAAAACAACATTCACCTACAGTTTTTTAGCATTTCTCTTTTCCTTTCAAACAACAACAAACCCTTGCTTATTTTCTTAGCAGCCAAGTGACCTCATCAAATTGAGAAGCAATGATCATTCTATCCTCTGTAGATATTTTTATTGGAAACTTTCTTTTTCTTCAAAGTACAGGAGCATAGGTTTTCAATTCACTTTTGTTTTGTCTTACACTAAAGGTGAGTACTGCACTCAGAGTTCACAACAACCTGTGCAATAATTATGATTAGCCTTCTTGTATATATACTGGCCCTCTTTAAGAGTATTATTTGAGAGATTTAAATTAATGGACACACAGATTTGTGAACTCTGTGGCTTCAGGGCCTCAAGTGACCATATGTGAGACTTATGCTGTTCAATAAAGTAAACCAGAAGAATGTAACAAGTCCAAATTACGGTATGTTATAAATAAATTATTCATGACTTACCATGCAAAGGGAAATATACACCATCTCTCTCACAGCTAATACTGACATGTCATAATGCTGTCTAATGCTAGGTTGGGCTTTGTTTTGATTTTTAAATATGTCTACAGAGAAATTTAAAAACACACACATGGCTTCAACTGTATTTTTAACCAGGGAGTACTCATCTAAACATTAAAAATTTCAGGGTACTGTTACAGTCAGAAAATTCCACTAACCCAATTATTTAATATTTATCATAAATGAAAAAGGAATAATGGTATGAAACCCGTTAAAATTTATTGATGGCATCTTTGTAATTATTTTTGGGGTAGGATAATATATGACAAAATAAAACAGTAATACTTTTAGCTACAGTTTTGGAATAGTCTATAGTTGTTTCCACTAAAAGTGCTAAAACAAGCGCAAGGGATGCAATATAAACTAATATAATTTCATGTACTGTCTGGCTCTCTGTGTCAATGGGACACAAGCTAGAGTCATCAGAGGAAGGAGCCTCAGCTGAGGAAATGCCTCCATGAGCTCCAGCTGTAAGGCATGTTCTCAATTAGTGATCCATAGGGGAGGGCCCAACCCATTGTGTTGGTGCCAGCCCTGGACTGCTGTTCTGGGTTCAATAAGAAAGCAGGCTGAGCAAGCCAGGGGAAGGAAGCCAGTAAGCAGCTCCCCTACATGGCCTCTGCATCAGCTCCTGCCTCCAGGATCCTGCCCTGTGTCAGTTCCTGCCTGATTTCCTTCCATGGTTAACAATAATGTGGAAGTGGAAGCCAAGTAAACCCTTTCTTCCCTAACTGGCTTTTTGATCATGGTGTTTTGTTCCAGCAATAGAAACCCTAACTGCGACATTTCAGTTTTCCTATTATAAATGTTATACCTATTAATAATGCAAAACAGGTTTGTAGTAAAATCTTCTGAAGATCTACTGTTTAATTCCAAGAAATAAACATCTCATAGGCTATAAAGATTAGTAATAAGAAAGCTTAAACAATGCCTGGCAAGAGCTACGTTAGTACAACCCAATGTTTTTCCTCAGAGTTTGAAGAAGTCATCTATAAATTTTCTGTGAATGACATCTAACTTAAAAAGGATAGTGATTATAACCAAGACCATCAGTTACAACTAAGTTTACAGGAATATAAAGCTTCATAATAAGGGAACAACTGTTTCATTCGCTTACAATTAGAAGACAATATGATATACTATTATTTACTGTGTCTAGATCAAAATTAGTACTTATTAATCAATCCCATAAAAGCTTCAACAAAAATGATCTATGTGTATACATGTTATATGTATTTAGTTTTGAAAGGTCTCAGGAAATCATTGATTTTTTTTTACAAAATATAATTTAACACAATTTATCTAAAAAGTGCGTTAATTTAAAAGTGCTAAAGATAATAGTTTATCTCAAAAGACTCTTTATTTTGACTTTATGGAAGATTATTGTGAGATCTACAAGTATTATTTATCAACACAACTAATTCACCTTTCAAATAACTCACTAACCTATGGCCTTATCAGCATACCGAAGGCTCCTTGAGTCACAGAAACAAGACAACTGAACAGAAACAAAAAGAGAAGCGGCAGCCAGAAGCATTTACAAGTTACATCAAACCATTTGCAACAACATTCATAGAAATATGCATATGTGTGCTTCGTACATATCCACATACACATATCCCTACACAGATGCATACTAAGGGAAAGAAATGCGGACAGCAAGAATGTGGGCATGAGTGGATCAATCTGTGGGACTCACATGAAACAAAACAGAGCGGTTCAAAAATAAAGTCACTGTACAAATGATAAGAAAATTCAGAAAGTCTTTATTTTATACCTTTCTCGTTCTGGTGAATGCAAACTAGTGTCTGGTCTCAAGCAGTTGGTACTAGCACTCTTAGCCCTGGCAAGGGAGGGCTGTAGCTCACTAGTGCCAGTGCATTACATCCAGTGGGAAAAGAGAAAGACAAAGGAAAGAAAGGAAGACCACGTTAGAGAGGAAAGCATAAAATAATGTTCTCATTACACAGAATGTCGAATCACCGGGATTCAGTTCATAAGGGTGTGAGAGAGCCACAGGGTGACAGTGGAGACTTTTGTTTAGAAAGTAAACAAATATTATGCTTAAATTGCGTTGCATAATTTTTAAAAAAAGAAAAGAATCTCAGACTGAAATATGACACTAAATCACACCTACTTATGAAAAAAAAACTGGATACAGGAAGCATTTAAAATAAAATGCCTAAAACTTCATTACCAAGGACAGATGCCACACCAAAACAAAATGAAGGACATCAGAGGAGAAATAACTGTTCAGCTCCACTCTTTAGGTTCACAGCACTAGACAAGGGAAGTGGGGGACTTCACTTCCTGATGCTCTTACCTAACAGGTAACTCATCAGTCAATCTCAGCACTCTTGAGTTACAACAATCAGGCTGAAAGGGAATGTCCTGTCTAGTCACCGATCTGGTCTTAATACGTGCAGGCAGGATTGTGCTTCAGAAATCAAAGTCACACAGGTAAAACAAAATGAAATTAATCACCACAACGGCAATCAACAAGCAAAATGAAAATAAGCAGAATTCTGACTTCTGCATTTTGTTTCATTAAGATGATTATTCTAGAATGTATTTTTATAATTAAATCAGTTTTTAGATAGCTTCATGAGAGACAGCTTCCCAGACAATTAATTCAAAGCATAAGGTAACTTTTGTATTTTCATTGGCTGGGTTGGGGGTTAGTTCAAGCAGAGCTCATTGCTATGGCTCTTACCTGTTGATCCAACGATAGTCGTTTTGTAACAAAGGCATCTTGGGTGGTAATGTTTTAGAGTGCCTAACAAGATGTCTGGAACATGGCAACACAAACACGCAGAAAAACAAACAAAAATATATATAAAATAAATTTCACTACAACATGAAGGAAGTAGTAGGCCTGAATAAACTAGGTACAAGGGGTTTTGCTAGTTTTCTTAGAGAAGTCACAAGAATTATTTCAAGGAAGGGTCAGAATTAATAAAATATGAAATCACAGGTTATTTCATATTACTTTACGTTATAATTTAATGATCTTATTTTGGGAAATATCTGACTGGTTTGTACTTCTATAAAAATTTGCAAAAGAATTGCTTCAAAAGTTAATTTTTTTCAAGCACTTTCTAATAGGGATCTACATGAAGTCAGAAACAAAAAGGAAAACAGCATAAAATTTACTATATAAACATCTTGGCTTTGCACCATACTGACTAAAATCCGGAAAATTCAGGTCAAGACTCTAAATTTCTATAGAAATAAAGTGGGAGAAATATCATCACTTAAGCAGGGTGCTGTGAGAATTAAATGGATAATATTTATGAAGTACCTGGGACATTCTAAGGCAGGTACAGCATTTCATGCATACAATGCCACCTGAGAACTTTTACATGAACAATATAATTTATGACAGTTTGTTGTAAATTGCTTAATATGACACAGTTTTTTAATACTTCATTTTTTGAAAATATGCACAATAGGGATTTAATTCACAGTTTTCAATCTCTACTTAGTTCACAATCTATAATTAGTTCAATACTTCAGAGAATAAACTGTTAAATTCTGTGAGATAAGATTACAGTAAATTTAGTATGTTTTATTTTGAAAGTGTTACCTAACAATTTTGGCCGTAGAAAGTTATAGTATTAATAAATTTCTAAAATTAATATGAAATAAACTATATTATGTATCCCTACAGATATGAGCTTGTGTATGTGTATACCTTTATACAAATATAGATAAAATGTTTTTATAAATGCATGCGTGCAAAATAGAGAAGATATTAAATATACATGCAAGTACATGTATTTGAACTCATGTTTTCTCTGCCCTTAGACATTTAGCAATAAGTATTAAGGGGTAGAAGAAAGGGAAACTTTTGAAAATTCTAGAATAAACAAAATAAATATTATGATGCAGTTGCAATAAAAAAATGCAGTCAGCAGTTTTACTGGAACCAACACTACCATTATAAAAATGGCATTTAAAGGTGGTAGAGATGTCAGCTGTGACGCTTGCTGCACATCTGTACATTCAGCTGGTTGGTAATGCTAGCATTCCTACATCTGTGGAGGTATCAGTCAATAGGCTTGATCAGCCTCAGATTTACATTTATCAATTTTCATATATGTATATGAAAATTACCTGTATCAAGATCTATAAAAACAGAGAGTTGATACTGTTAAACAATAAAGATATAAGGAATTTGGAATAATTGGTGAAACATTTGTATTAATGGTGAGATCATATTAAATGATGCAACTAGAGGCATGACATATTTTTGAAAGCCCTGATACTTCACCTTGAAATGCAAAAGATTAAGAAATGAAGAGATGGGTTGGGGATTAAGCTCAGCGGTAGAGCGCTTGCCTAGCAAGTGCAAGGCCCTGGGTTCGGTCCTCAGCTCCAGTAAAAAAAAAAAAAAATGAAGAGATGATGCCTCTTTTATTTAGACTGCTGGTGTGCACCTCAGGCACAAATTAGACACTTCCATGAACAGGAAAGTGTGTATGCATTCTTTTTCCTTTCTTAATAGTTGCAGTCACATAGACAGAAATAGGAGAAAACTTACAGAACTTATAAACAATTCATTGTTATTTAGAAACATTTGCTTGGATGAGCAGCTAACAGGCCTGAACTCTTAGCATAATAAATAATTTAAGGTAATTTAAAAACATTTATAATTTTCTATTTTTCCATCAGTTGATATACAGAACTAACATTTCCTCATTTTTCAAGTGGCTGTACAAAATGAACTCAACAGCAATTAGCAGTTGGATAATTTTAGATGAGTAAATTAAAAAAAAAAATTCTCACTAGCCCAGTCATGATCACGTATTTGATCAGAACCGCATGTCCAGCAGGGACACAGTGAATCCTAAACGTCTCTCTGTACTCTGGGTGTGGCGTTTGCACGTCTTTCCTTTAGTTTTTTCACACTTGGGAGAGCCTGTGCACTTTTCACTAATTTACTACTTCCAGACATTCTGTTGACTGCAAACTGACAGCAGTGATTAGCTCCCTAGAATCGACTGGCAATCCTTAAAAAGTGATTTTCATCAGATTTTAAATTCAAGTTACAAGCCTAACATACTGCATCATGCTTTAAGCAGGGGAGTATAATGTCCTCTTTCCTCTAAGAGGTATGGCACTGCTGTGTGTCCTCACGAAGAAGTTTATCATGCAGCATTTAAACGGGTAGAGGCAGGGGCATTAAAGAACCTGAGGCTAAGCCACTAAAAACAAACTGAAAACATTTAAATAAAAACAGACAGAACAACAGAACATAAATAATAGCAGATTCCAACAGGAAACATTTGAAAGGCCAAAGCAACAAAACCACAATCCTAACAACAGTAAACCTGCCATGCACGGAAGATCAGAACTTTTTGTGACTAGACAGGTGTCTAAGTCCACCTGCGAAGAGGGTGAGCGCACAGGAGGCATTTACAATCTGAACTGTAGAAACTGGTTCCCGGGTGTTACGGGTGCGAAAACGTTTCCGAAGGGTCTCACCAGTCTCTGAGTTTTTGAACGTACTGATGTCGAAGGGGTCTGCTCTGATTGAATTAAAAATGTTTTTTGAAAGACTTGCCTCATCTCCATATGAAATAACGCAACTTTTGAATAGTTGGGGGGGGGAAGGATCCTATGTGTAGTAATAATACTACCAAGGGAGAGACGGAATAGCAGAATGGGAAGCGCGTCATCACACACAGCCACCGTTACCGAAGCCCTGTATTTACCTGGTCGTGTGTAGGCATTCTGCACTTCGTCCTCGTTTTGCTCTGGGCAGCATGAGAAGCTCACTGCACAGACAGGATGGGTGGTGGGTGAAACAGACAAATCATGAGGCATCAGATGACATGGGTTGTGCCAATGGTGTGCCAATGAAAACATGAAAAGGGAAGAAACCAGATTGTCTGCACTAGCATATTTGCTTGAGAGGTTAAACCAAAAAAAAATAAATAATAAATAAATAAACATGACAGCATTAAAAAATTCAAACAATAGAGTACACACATTACGGCTGAAGTCCTAAGTGCGGCTGACTGACTCCTGAGTGACTCAAAGCAGTTTTATAAAACATAAAATAAAAGGTAAGAAGAACAATCATTCCCCGCAAAAGTATAGGAACACATTTCCAAGTAGTCATTTCAGTAACTAAAATGCCTAAGTTTGACCTTTCAGATATTAATGGAAAATAAATGGTTTTATTTCTTTTTTTAGCAACTTAACAACATGATCATTTCCTAGTCATCAGAAGCCACTGAGAATGCAGGATCATATTATGTTTTTCTTAACTAGGATTTTTTCTAAAATAAATATTTTTTTCTATAGTCAAATTACGTTAATTATATTGATTGCCTTGGCCAGGCAGCCCCTTGCTTATTGTCACCTCACTACGATTCGCAGGGACCCAGGTGAATGTTGGCTCTGCAGGACTCACTCACTCATTCAAGTGAGCAATATGAAATCCTATTCCTTAGACCATTTCTGTCCCCCAGTATCCAATGCGATTCACTCGTGAAGGCCACTGCAGCACTTCCCATAGTAACTTAAGATGCTCAGCTTGGGCTTTGTGTCCTTGAGTCCACCACATCCGTCATTCAACACCACTGCCCTTTCTCTACCTCTCCCTGAACTTTCCTCCACTTTGAAAAACCAGAAGAGAACATTCAACAAGGTGAGTCTTATTCAAATTTAACTCAGATCCTGCACTACTTAGGCTAATCCAGTACATCCATGTGGTTACTTTGATGAGAATGTCTGTGGGCACGAAGAAAAACATGTTCGTTATATAGATTCCTACAAATAATTTCCACAAGATAACAGTTCATTAATAAATGAAGAATTAATAATGCACACATCCATATAATAATCTATCTCCACATTCTGTATTTCACAGACATTCATGAGAAGACACTTGATTTAAAAAAATGTCCTATATAACAAGACACCATTGAAGTTTTCAGAGTCTGCAGTAGAAACAACCTTTGAGATGACCATTATCAAAATCATTTTAATTATATAAACAATGTAATTTGTTTTTCGAGACAGGGTTTCTCTGTGTAGTTTCGGTGCCTGTCCTGGATCCCGCTCTGTAGACCAGGCTGGCCTCGAACTCACAGAGATCCACCTGGCTCTGCCTCCAGAGTGCTGGGATTAAAGGTGAGCGCCACTGCTGCCTAGCTAACAGTGTAATTTTTTTATAATAGCAATAAACAACATTCCAAACATGTGACCCATAAAGAAAAATATTTTAAAGTTGTTCATGTAGCCTTTCTTCTATTAGGTCAGAATCTAAGTCAATGAAGCTTCACAACTAGATAAGCATGACTGAAAAACATGAATATTAATAAAAGCTCGACTGAGTATCTTCCAGAGTTGCGTGTGTGTAAGAATATCAAAACTGTTGGAGAGAAGTTCAGTTTTGAATGATGTAATTTAACTCTTTCACGTAGCATGTTACAATATTTGCATATATTAAAACAGAACAAAGATTGCAGTATTGAGATTATACTTTATAGTACTGAGATTATACTTTAGGAAAGTACCTGTCTTGTTCTGATGAATACTGACTTTCCATATGTCTGGATCTGTGATCGACTGGACTTCGGGAGGCATCATGGTGTCTGGTTGGAGAACGTGACCTTCGTGTTGGATGAATTTCATCTAAGCTCCTAAAATGTTCCACAGAAATTCATGTGACAAAGTTTATAGTTTTCCCAAACTATCAACAGACGAATAAGGAAGGGTACAATAACTGGCTAACATATGACCAGGGATAAGGGTGTTGGCATCACACCCAAACCAAGTTTACTCAATGAACTAAGAGAATATATTCTTATTTATGCCTATATTGCATTTTTCCAACATAGTTTTATAACTATATTTAAAAAAAAAGACTGCTTCAGAAGAATGTTCAGAGTCAGATGAAATAGAACACACACACACACATACACACACACACACACACACACGGGGGGGGAGAGAGAGAGAGAGAGATCTTTCAGCACTTAAAGTGCTTCAAAGAGATAATACTATATAAATATATTCTCCTTTAAAATATATTCTCCTTTCAGAAAACTGCTGTTTAGTCTTTGCTTTTTTTGTCTTCCGGTGCTGAACTTTTTGAACCCTTGTGCGATAAGCAAGGATTCTGCCAACAAATGGCAAAACACCTCTAACTTGATTGGCTAAATCACCATTTCATTGCAATTATTGACCTACAGTAAACTACATTGTAATATAAGAAAAGAGTGCTATCAACCTACCTCTGTAATGGCACATTTGGTAAACGTGAGCGCGGCCTTCCCTGATCATCGCCGCGATGAGGAGACACTGAGCGGGAGCGGTGATGAGTCGTTCTTTGCTGCTCTGGCACTGCTAATGTTGTTGCTTTACTTTCTCTAGCACTAGATCTATAACCCACTGACAAGAGTATACAAAAGAAAACCTCGTTAGTACTTTTTACAGCAAAAATTAACATGGAAAGGATGAAATTATCTCAAAGCAGCCACCAACCTTCTAATGTTAAATGCCATGCAATCAGTGCTACTAGTCTTATCTCCCAAAGCTTTACATATACATACAGAAAGTGTAAGCTAGGACATGCAGAAGAACACATGACAGTTAGGCTCAAAGCTACCATGAAGCTACTAATCAGTAACATGACAGTCTTATGCCTCAGACATTAGGATGAGTTGGGGCACAATTTTAATTTAAAAAAGTGACTGAGTTAGTGACTTTTCAGCAACATAAATCAAGCAGCTAGAGAACTATCATTAATATACAAGTCAAAGATTAGAAATCTGATGTTTCTTCAAGTTTAATAACTTTTAATTATTGTTTCTTTTCTGTGGTGTGGTGTGTGTGTGTGTGTATGTGTGCCCACGTGTGTGTGTTTATGCAACTGCTCATGTATGAGTAGGTCTGTGTACGACCAGAGGTCATCATGAAGCATTTTCCTCTGTTGTATTTCACCTTATTGAGTAAAGGCATCTCACTGACCCTGGAGACCATCTATTCTGTTTGCCTAGCTGACCAGTGAGCTCCAACGACCCTCTGTCTCCACTTCCTTAGCATTATTATGTTCACAAGCACATGTCATCCTAACTGTTTGGGCTTGTGCTGAAAACTTTATGGACTTAATCATCACTCAAACCCCTAAATTGTTCTAAAGGATAAACCACTTAGTCGTATTACAAATGTAGTCATTACAGAAGCATTCTAACCATTTTCATTGAAAATGAAAACATCCCACATTTGTTTTTATGAGCAAAGAAGGGCAGCTGACTTCTACTATTACAAATACTGCTTGTGACTTTTGCAGGCTATAAATACAAATTTCAAAGGTACCTAATGTATGAGTGGAGCTTGTGATGATAGTGAAGCAGAAAATACCAGACTTCAATGTCTTCAAATCTATCCATGATATCTAAAACTATCCTCGCACTGTGTTCATGAATCATCTTTAAATGAACGCAGTTAACCTCACTGCACAGAAACACCAATTGTAACAGCCTTGGGACAAAATGTGTGTGCCTTTCCTGATTTGATTCAGATAAAAAATAATCTAAAATCCATAATAACAGCTCACAGTTTAAGAGTGGTGCTTTTTTTATGTTTTCACGATGGTCATTAATTTTCATTAGTGCTAGGAAAACAGACAACAATGTGTGGTGAAAGGCCATGGTACTTTCCTTGACAACTACATAAGAGTTATATGAATCATGGAGACATTACTCAGCTAGAAAACAGAAATCATGTTTTATTTGGTAGCTCTTACATACTTTAATAATTTATATCATAAATTATTATATAATTAATATATAAATATAACACTTGTAAAAGCAAGTTAATAATTAGCCAACAGCTAGGCTGCTGTGAATGTACCATCAGTGAGTGAATTTAAGGTGTGGAGGAGATCTTTAAGAAAGAGCAATTCAACAGTCTTCAGACAAAAGAGCTCATTTCCTGGATCAGCCTGAAATGACACTCTAATGAAAATATTATGACCTTAGTGATATAACTTAAAAATGTATATTTTTTGGCCCTTTTCAAACAATAGTAGTTACATTATTATTCTGTGTTTGCTGTGGAGACAGACTGGTTGTTCAATATATAAATTATAATATTAATAGATTAACATGTATTGAATAATTTTCATATATTAAAAATGAACAATTTTAACATTAATTAAACATAAGTTTAAATTATTTAAATTTTAAGTGTCATCATTTAGGTAAAATTATGAGGCATCAATACTGAATTAAGAGTATGAAAATCTCAAGATTTCAGTGACAGTCAAGGTATGTAAACTGGATTTTTATAATTATTATGAAAACAAATAGTGATATTATGTTAAGAACACATAATTTTTCTTGAGTTACTTGTATTATATATCTTAGACATTGAGCTTTTTGTCAAGAAAATACTTTAGAAAAAACAAGTATTATCCTAAAGCTTTGTAGATATTGGGTGTTCTTAGTAAATTTCTCTTAGGAGTCATAGCAAGTTGTGAGTTATACAGAGAGTATACTGAAGGTAATGTACACAATTAGTGAAAGAATCAGTCACTTCTATGTACTGTGTTTGCTGTAACAGTCAAATGTTTAAAATCTAACTTTATATTAAATTGTTATATCTGTATATCCATCTATATTAATAATTACCTATATTAATGATTATTTAGTTTCATTTTAATTATAGTATAGTTATAGAAATATAAAATATATAGTTGTTTAATTTATATTTTTTGATTACTTGGTTTTATAGATTTTTTTTGGTTTTTTGAGACAGGGTTTCTCCTTGTAGTTTTGGTGCCTGTCCTGGAACTTGCTCTGTAGACAAGGCTGACCTCAAACTCACAGAGATCCGCCTGGCTCTGCCTCCCAATTGCTGGGATTAAAGGCATGTGCCACCACCTCCCAGCTGGTTTTATAGATTTTAATCATTAATGACAGCACACAAATGGCCTTAGTCATAAGTTGGAAGAGGCAGTTAACCTGTGTCTTAATTTTTTCATTTGTTCAGTTATAAATTAGAGATTTTATTCTCATTTCCTGAACTTACTGAGATGCTCCAAAAGTGGAGGATGCCATCCTTCAATCAGAGCATTTTGGATATGGGTTTCATTCTTCTTAAGCAGCTAAAACTACTTAGTTTAGATAACCATCGGATTCATTACTATAATGGCTATGACTGTGGTAGTTATTAAACATATGAGGGATGAGGAAGTATGAGACTTGATTGTTGTAGAACATTGTGAATGAAGCTCTCAATCCTCCTCAGGCCCTGTGCAATCAGCCACCTCATTCTGTCTTCATAGAGGATATTAGAAATGCAAGAGCAAATTCATAGCCACCCTCAGGTATCAGGAGCACATGGTGCTCATTAACTTAATCCCCTCACTTCATAGTCACTTATCTTCATTTTATTAGTGGTTCATCTTTCCTCGACTTAAGACCATTATGTATGTTAATGCAGACCATACGTGTCTTTACTAAATTATATGTGTCCTAGGTATCTTTTGATGGTTCCTGTATCTATATATCAGATCAAGGAAGTAGACGTCTGGGATTTTTAGGAAACTGATGGTTCTGTTCATTAGTTAATGAAGTGAGATCTGAAACAAACTATTAGTTATTGGTTATATAAATTCTTATCTCTCAGGTTGTGGTTATTTAACTTACAGTGCTAAATACTGTGAAATGCAATTTGAATCAACATTTGAAGCACTGGTTTTCAACAATAAAGATTATACATGCTATCAAACACTAGGACAACTATAAAATATCTGAGTAGTGGATAAAGGTATATTTCTAATTCAGGGTTTTATAAAAGGTGTCCAAGCAAGATTCATGAGTAGTGAATCCATAGTCCATGCTGACTCCTCAAGAACTGATGTGTATGTTTTTATCTCAGACCAAGAATGAGGAGCCTACCACTTGAATCAATGTTTTTAGTTGGCTATTCATTCATCCTCAACTGTCTCACTTAAGAAATGAAAATGTGGATACAACATGAGAAACACCCATAGTACCAAATTCTATTTACATAAGTTTATAATCACATTAAGGCTGGTCAATCCCAATAAATACTTGACTACTTTCTTACCCGTAATAATCTCATTCCTATCAATTTGAATATGACAATAGATTTAAATTTATAATCATTTTTAGTAGTTCAATTTCATTAAATTTTTCAATTTTATATTCTGATTCTTTTAAGAATGTGGATAATTACTATCTTCTTTTAAAAAGAACCACAAACTGAAAATGCTACCCATTATTATACAAAACTATCATTCATAATCTAATCCAGTCCATAGCACTGTTTAATTTAACAATATTTGCTGTTTTTTACATATAAGTCCCATCTTTGAATGACAGATAAATATGTGATTTTAGAAATTTCTCCATATGTGTATCTTATCCTGAATCAAGTTCTATGCACCTTTCCAAAAAAAAATCATGAACTCTCTCACTAGTGCTGATTCTATCAATTTTACTGAAACTGCCCTCCTTAAGCTAAGTGCATCCCAATGCAGACATCACATAAAAGAAGGGCACACATGCCAATATTGTTGTAATCAACTACCTTTAATTTGTCACACTCATATGCTCTGTAATGTCTCTTCATTCTCAGTGGAACATTTATTTCCCCTTTACTAGTTAAACAAGGGGAATCAAACAGAACTCACACAAAGAAAGTGAGTGTTCCTTCATTTTAAGTATTTTTCTGACAACTCAGAAAAATGTAAACCTAAACTTTCACATGTCACAAAAATTTTGCCAACTTATACAAAGACAAGGAGACATACACTTCAAAGGAAGGTTGACTCTTTCTAGAGCATTGTCTTACTTGAAAACATATACACACATAGGTGTAAGTAGTGAGCACACCACAGAAGCATTAAAAGCTACAGCCATGCCACATGCAATTTTAAACCCTGCCATGCACCTTTCTCAGTATATTCCATGGAAGGCTATGGTATTTTTGAGAAATGAGGGGAAGGAAAATCATAGAAATACAATATAAAACACAAGAGAATGGAATTGGATGTAATAAAATTAACAATATCCTTTCAAAATGAAATCCACATTTCTGCTGATGCTCAGAGCATCATGAAATGGTGAGTTTTTTTTTTCTTTTTTGTTTTTTGTTTTTGTTTCACCTACTTAGGCATACTTCTGAGGGAGAACCTGACGATATCAAGTAAATAGAGATGTGAATTCAGAGATGTTAGTCCATTTTAAACATTGTTAAGAATTTGAAACTCAAGTCACCATGGAATAACACAATACTGATGTTTCTGCACTAAAGACCTCCAGCTCAGCGTCGGGAAGGAGCCGGGCATCGGGCAGCGGAATGAAGCACAGACAGTGAAGCAGAGCCATGCTCTTTGCCACCCACCTGGAGGCACTACTCCAATACCATCATCAACCTCATAATCTGAGATGTCACTATCACTGATTCGCTGAGATCCTGCACAACAGTAAGGCAAACAGATACCTCTGTGTCTACTTGGTTTACAACAGGCAAAGGACATAGTTGAATAAGAATAATTCAGAGTAAACACTGGTCTGGTTTTCCGCGAAACGTATTTGTTTTAAAAAAAAATAGTATTTTTCAGAATTTCTTCTGTACAAAATTACACTGAAGGGCTCTTACAGAATAAAATTTGACTTGCATCCTTCTGCATTTTAAACGCTGAATGGAAAATGTATAGTGAAGGACATATGAAATAAAGCTGAGGGGACAGGCTCAAAGACCTACCTTAGCTGCCATCTGGCACGCCTCAGGATGTTTGAAAAGCATCAAGCCCATTGTTAAAAATATATGTTCATTAGCCATGATACTGATGAATATTAATTTTGAGGAAATTATCGATCAGAGAAATACTGACATACTATATTCAATGAAAAAGCAAAAATTTGAATCCAGATTGCCAAAGCAATGCTTCCAAGTTTCCAATCTGTTGGAGCACTTATTTACTTGATAACTCAAAAATGATTACAAAGACAATGAATTTTCCAAATCACCACATGAATAGTAATAAACTTGCAATGTCATGGCTTAAAATATATATTTACCAAAAAGATTGAAATACCCTAAAATGATAGTTACTATGACTTTATATATAGCAACCCATTATTAAATAGAGAAATCATTTCATCAGTTAGCCCCTCAATGATCAAACGCTGTACAAGGGAAGTCTCTGGGAGATTTTTTTTTCTGCTTTATCTCTTAATCTTCTATACCACATACATTATTTTATTGTGATATGTACAAAATAGTATAGCTAAATCTCTTTTACAGAGATGAATAATTTTTTTTCACCTAGTGTGCTCTACAAGAAAACTCTTGAAAATATATCTTTTTGGGTGTCAATCGGTGAGTAGAAGCGGAAACATAATTACCGTCGGCTAACTAAAATGACTTTAACCTACTTTGCAGTTTTTTGCTGGAGCTCTCTCCATGAATATGCCGCCTTGGCATGAACGGGGACGGCTGAGGCAGAGGTAGTGAAGATTCATCATGTGTCTGGAGTTTATACCAATGGGGCTCATCGTCTAAAAGCGCCGTTTCCAACTCTATGAGGATCTGAAAAGGCAGTTAGTTCTCCAATGAAACACAGCATGAAGGTACCCATGACCAACAGGTACGTCAAAAGCCACAATAAGCGTCTAACGTGACGCTCCAGGAAATACATCACCTCCCCAAGAAATTCACTCTCTTCCTCTTGTACTCTTGGCTGATCCCACACGGTAATTTCTAACATTCGCTCTCGGAAATCCCTACGATGCACATGGGAGTAGACAAAGGTTTGGTTCCACTTTGGTTCTAGAATTTTCTTTACTGTCTTCGTCCTTCTTTTACTTTTGTCACTGAAAAATAAGGATGTTTTTCCCACGTGAGCAAGCGGAGCCGTGTACTGCGGTCACGTGCAATTCCCATCAGTGTCTTCACTGCTTTCCCCTTCCTTCTCCTTTGTTAAGCTCATTCTGTGGTAACTTTACACACACGTATACGGCATTCTGTTTACTGTCTGCCTTCACCCACTGATCTCATCCCACTCCCTATAAACCCTCCCAATCAGCTCCCTACAGGTTCTTTTCTGAGATTCATGGCTCATTATTTTATAACTCACGGAGTTTAACCAGAGCTGCCCATGTTCACACTGACTTGGGTTCCCTGAGATCAGAAAACTGAAAGGTACACCTCCTCAATCTAATAATCTTTTTGTAGTAAATTCTTCATCCATAAGGGGTGGAGTCCCTGCCCCTCTCCCTAATCCCTGACTGTTGTAGGTGCCTACTCCCTTCTCTCTCTCTCTCTCTCTCTCTCTCTCTCTCTCTCTCTCTCTCTCACATATGTGTGTGTGTGTGTGTGTGTGTGTGTGTGTGTGTGTTTTCAGTGCAGGCAAACTCAGACTGTTTGAGTTCATGTTTACAAATGTTCTGTCTTACCCAGACGTTGGAGTTCGATAGCACATCTATCACTGATATATTTTACATATTTTTTCCATTCCCTTCTTTACATTGTTCTACGAGCTTTAGAGGGGATGGTATCAGTGTTCTGTTACAGCTGAACAACTGAGCTGTCACTTACTATCACTGCCTTGAGATGAGGTTCAAACCCAGCACCTCATAAAGCTAGGGGAATGCTCTGCTACTGAACTACACTTCCACTCCATCTTTTTTCCTATGTTTTTTTAATAACATCAAAATCTAAAGTGAACTCATAGGGCATAATACTATTATTACTTTATAGTACTAATTTCAATTATAAATGTAAAATGGTTCTGACTGTAGGTACATATAAAGGTACATTCTTAATGAAGTGTCTCTACTAATGGGCATATTTAAAAGTACCTCATTATTATCAAGTAAAAGGTCTGAGACATTATCTTCATGGATAAAGCACTAGAGAGAATTACTTATTATATTTGGAAAATATGTCCCAGACATATTTTCCCTTTCTATTTAATACTGAGTTTAGTAAACTTTTCAAAAATCATTCCCTACCTTCTATCTGGAAGAAAATACATTTTTACATAGGGATTCCTGGGACGCCCATCTACTCTAGGGGGTAGATCAGTTGCTTGTAGAACATTCACAATCAACTGATGTCCCACTTTGTCATACCACAGCTTCACCTAGGAGAAATGCAGAAAGGAACTGTTTATCAAAAGCAGAAGATTAAATAATTTTGCATAAAACATCAGAACTCTATTTAAAGGATGATGTTTTGACTTAAAGTATAAGGGGATTCCAGTGATTTGAAATACAGCAGTCAAGAAGTTACTTTTTCTCTTTAGTAAGCATTTTATGCACAACTCACAACAGGAAAAACCATTACATCTTCAGGTATGGAAATGCAACTGTTGTGGAATATTACTTTAATTAGGTAAAGATACATTACATTTTTTTAATGCTGTGGAATATCACTTTAAGTGTGTAAAAGTGTGTTACATTTGGTTATGCTGCATTTGTTTAATTATGTTAAGATGTGTTGTATCTGTTTCACCTTGCCTGCCTAAGGCACCTGATTGATCTCATAGAGAGCTGAATGGCCAATAGCCAGGCAGAAAAAGGATAGGCAGGGCTGGCAGGCAGAGAGAATAAATAGAAGGATAAATCTTGGAAAGAGAGGAATGAGATAAGAGAGGGACAGGCCCAGGACAAGAAACCAGGCAGCCAGACACGAGAAGCAGTGAAAATAAGATATGCAGAAAGAAGAAAGGTAAAAAGCCCTGAGGCAAATGTAAATAAAGGAAATAGGTTAGTTTAAGTTAAAAGAGCTAGCCTGAAATGACCCTAAGCTCTGTCTCATGATTTGGGAGCTGGTTGATGGCCCAAAAGAAAAAGCCTGTACATACAACTAATACAATTATTATTATTATTATTATTATTATTATTATTATTATTATTATTTGGTTTTTTGAAACAGGGTTTCTCTGTGTAGCTTTGGAGCTTAATTCTGGGAATACTGTGTAGTGGGTAGCCACTCCAGCTTTGGTCTGGAAGTTCCAACCTCCAATGAGGCTTCCGTAACTATCACGCCTACAAGGCGGGGCCAAGGGAGGGCCTGAAGACCTGAGATTGGGATGTGCAGCGCTCTCTTGTTGCCGGGACCTGGACGCGAGAGGTAGACCGAGGAAAGTTCTCCAGAGAACACCGCCGGACTGCGCTGCGTCTCTTCCAGAACCCATCATCTACCTATCCCTTCATTTGTGAGTTACGCCTTTAAATAAATCTCCTTTTAACTACGTGGAATGTCCTTAGTAATTTCACCAATATCTGGCGCTCACGTGGGGCAAATTCCAAAGGCTTGGGTGGACAGTTAAATAAAGAAATAGATAGTTTTTAAAAATAAAGTCTTTAAAGAGACAATAAAGGTAGTATAAAATATAAGCCACGTAAAGATGGATATCACACAGAGAATCTGGATTGTGTTGTCTTTGGGATTCTTAACTGCAGAGAGATATTTGATTGTAAAGAAAGCTGAGTTAAACCAATATGTATATTTTAAAGATACCTTGACTTCAAAATTTGGATATAAGGATATGTTGCTTTGGAAAAGAAGTTCTGCTTTTGTTTCCACAGAAAGCCAGAGGCTATGGATTTGTTCCAGACTAAGATACATCAGGTTTGACCAGCCAAGACCACCTGAGGTCTCCAATGACACCATGGCCCAGATGATCCAACATCCAGAACATCTCAAGACAACTGGCTCAGATGATACACCCTCATGGACTACTCCATAATCCTAAAATGTTCTTTATGTCCCCATAAGGTACAGCGCCCTCCTCCAGCAGGAAGTAGTAAGAGAATCTACGCCCAAATTCCCAAATATACCAAGCTGGCTTTGGAGATGGAATGGGCTCACTCCCTCTCTAAACCCAGACATATTCCTAAAATAAAAGGTTAAAAGATTCTTTTGTCCCATATCAGAAGAGCCCTCTGGTATGGGACAGAGAAAAACCAATATTTTTATTTAAAACAGGTTAATTATAAATGCGATCTCTTTCTAAAAAACAAAAGGGGATATGATATATATAGGATATAGAGATGATAGGATAAAAGGATAGATTAGTGAATCTACTTTTAAAAAACAACATGTTTGAAATGTTTTACATTGGTATAAATTTTAGTTTATTGATACAAACTTAAAGTTGATTTTGTTATACTGTGTGTATATTTCTACTTTTGTTTGAGGTATTATGTTTATGTAACTCATTTAAAATTGTAATAGATAATTAAGAAATAGATTAATAATTAGTCATCTATGATAATCATATTTGTAGCCATGTTAGTTAAGTCTTCTAGGTATACATAGATATATTTCAGATAGATAGGTAGTCTTCAAATACTTCAAAGACCTACAGAATATGGCATTTAAAATGTTTTAAAAATTTAGACGTTCTAGACAATGAGACATGTCTGCTCCTGGCAACACTAGATTTACTTCAGAAGAGGATGGGCATTGAAGACACTCCATATGGAGTTTATCTTCACCTTGGCAAAAATAGCCATTTGGGCAAGCAACTGTTCTTGCCTGGACTGCTTGATTGACTGGACATGCAGGACCCATAGGAAGGTGACCACTGAACTTTGCTTGACAAAATGGTCCTTCAGGTTCCTGCTTTGCAGAGGAAACTGCCAGACATTCTACAGGACACAGAAGCTGAAAACAGATGCCCCAACTTTACAAGAAAACTTTGGATGACTGTCCAGGCTGTCAGCTGTCTCGGTCTACTCTTGCAAGATTCCCGAAAGTACTTGCATCCATCTACCATTTCTCAGGTAGTATTATATCCTTCTGAGGTCTTTGATGTAGTTGAAGACTAGATAGTTATAATTTCCTCAGTTATGATAAAAGATAAGTTAGATGTAAAACCTTAAACTCATAAATATAAGATAGATAGGATATCTTCTTTAATATTGTAACTGTAATTCTTGCTCGATAATTGTTTTGTTATATGTAACTTTACTATGTTAAAGTTAAAACCTTCCTTTTTGAAAAAAAAAAAAAAGGGCAAGTGCTGTGGATATCACTCTGTATCAATAAAGTGCTGATTGGCCGGTAGCCAGACAGGAAGTATAGGCGGGACTAACAGAGAGGAGAATTGAGGGAACAGGAAGGTAGAGGAGAGACTGGCTGGAGCCGCGGCCAGGAGAAGGAAGATGTAAGGTACCGGTAACCCACGAGCCACGTGGCAAAGTAGAGATTATTAGAAATGGGCTAAATATAAGAGTAAGAGCTAGACAATGATAGGCCTGAGCTAATGGCCAAGCAGTTTAAATAATGTAAGCGTCTGTGTGTTTATTTTATAAGTGGGTTCGGAGACTGGCGGGACTTGGGAGCTGGAGACTGGCGGGTGGCAGAGATTTGTCCTGACTGTGGGCCCGGGAGGAAAACTCTAGCTACAATACTGAAGTCATCATAATGTTTTTTGATATCAAACACAATAGGTGTTGATCATCAATGACTTTATTTTAGGGTTGTTTGAAATCCTTTCTAAAGAGCAAGGCCAGGGATATGGAAAGGTTTAAAAGGAAAAAAGGGAAAGCAGAAATGATGTAATCATAATCTCAAAAATATAATAAAAAATTTTCAAAGAAAGTGCTTTCTAGTACTATGGGTGGCTGAAATAAGAATTGATTAAGAAAGAAGGGAAAAGGTCAGGGAACATATTTACCACAGGCCCACTCTGCACCAGGCAAAGTTTGTTGTTTCCTAATATTTTTCTCTGTCGTATAAGCTAGCTATTATGAAAGAAAGGAAAAAGAAAGGGAAGGCTGTGGTGATATTTTCTTTTGTATTAAAATGTTATATTTTAATAAATAAAGTTGCCTAGGGGTCAGAGCTATTAACAAGCCATAGCCAGAGTCTGGCGAACAAGTAGTGATGCGGCAGTTAGGCAGTTGGGCTTACAACCAATGAGAAGGCAGAACAGAATTCTATAAAAGGACAAACCCCCTTTTGAGCAGAGAGTCGTTGCTTCAGGGAGTGACTAGCGAACTGAAAGCAGTTAAGGCTCTTAGCTCTGACCTCTTCGGCTTTTCTCTTTACTTGGATAGTGTGTTTCTTTTTTAGCTACAAAGTTACAACTACATCTGGCGCCCAACGTGACAGGAATCCATTAACTGCGGGTCCGGTTTCCTGCCTGGGCGGCCGGCTCCCTAGCTC
>CABHPH010143700.1:0-35930 GCA_902168325.1 Peromyscus nudipes | reverse complement strand
GCTTCTATTTTCTTAAAGAGACTGACACACAGAACATTCTGCCTGCTCCTTATTGACTTGTGAGGACTCTTTATATATTCTGGACACGAGTCTTAAGTATGTTCCCATTGCCAGGCTTGGTTTGTAACCTCTCTTCTAGCAGTGCCTTCTGTCTTCAGAAGTTTTCTGTCTGAGTGTGCAGGATCTGCCCTTCTCCAAAGGTCCCGCTGTGCCTCCTGCTGGAGGATTTGCCCTGGAACCCGGAAGATCACTGCCTGTTGTCTCAGAGACTTTCTGTTTCCTGCTCACTTGTAAATCCACAATCCGATGGAGATCCATGCTTCTTGGGAGGAGCCTCCAGGGCTGCTAGGTTTGTTTTTATGAGAAAATATCCTTTGTTACTCCAACTTGTAAAAGAACAAAGCTAGGAGAATGTCATTTTACTGACAGCTCCATTAGGGTTAGCAAACTGTGTGTACTGAAGGTTTCCAGAGCCTTCTAGAATTTGTCATGGATTGGAGATAACTCTCTATCTTGTACTTTTCTCCTCAGTTATTTTTCTGAAAGCAAGCCTGAACATAAGCACTTTCTTGTTGTCTGATCTATGGACTCCTTCCTGCAGTTCTACATTAGGAGCCGTGGGTCACCAGCCTGCTACAGTTCCTGAAGACAATAGATTTCTGACTGCATTGCCTCTGGTCACGGACAGCCCCACTCTGGGCAGATTATTTGTTCACTAGGCAATAAAACCATCTTCTGCATAATATAGGGAGCTCCAGCTTGGCTCTCAGCCAGCAAAGATCTCAGCAGCTGGAGGGTTGTTCTCAGAATTTGTCCTTCCTCCTTCCTCCTCAGCTCTGCTTCAAGTGTTCCCCAGGAGTCTCCTTATGATGTCCCCCCCCCCTTTTTGTTATCCTGATGGACCTGGCCTTTTCCTGGTGTCTGTGGAAATTACTTCTCCCTTGACATAGAGTGACACAATTTCTCTCCTTCTGCCTCTTTCCTCTTTTTATGTCAGCTACTGTAAACTTCAGTAGCTTTACTTGACAGCCATTTTGGACTGAAATACTTTTGTTCATTTTAAAAAGTAGATATAGCATTAAGCCTGGTGCATACATGTAATCCCAGTACTGGGAGCCTAAAGTAGGAGGATAGTGGGTTTGATGCCAGCCTGGGATACATGGCCAGACCCTTGTCTCAACAAAACAAAGAAGAAAGTAGGTTTGGTTTTAAGAAAATACTCAGCGTTTTAGGACCTTGTTGCTTTGTTTGAAGGCATGGTGACTGTCTTGGTCAGTGTTCTATTGTAGTGAAGGGACACCAAGACCAAGGTAATTATATAAGAGGAAATGTTTAATTGGGGGCTTGCTTGCAGTTTCAGAGGTTTAATCCACTATTGTCATGGAGAAAGCAAGGCAGCATGCAGGCAGATGCTGGAGCAGTAGCTGAGAACTACATCCTGAACCATAGACAGAGACAGACTCTGAGCTTGGCATGGGCTTTTGAAACTTCAAGGTCTTCCCCAAGTGTCACATTTCCTCCAACATGACCAGACCGCCTAGTCCTTTCAAATAAAGCTACTTCCTGGTGACCAAGCATTCAAATCTATGAGCCTATGGGCTCATTCTCATTCAAATCACCAGACTGATTTTCTCCTATAAAGAATGATAAAGTTTTATAAGGCTTGCTTCCAAGATAGAACCAAAAGTTAACAGGGTTGAGGTAGGATAGAAAGGAAAGAAATTTCTGAAGACATGGGAAGGGAAAGACACCCCTCACTCCAGAGTCTTGTTGAAGCCTCACCCAAAACTCTAACAATTAACAACACTTGCTTCAGACTTTTTTTTTTTAAGTAAATGGGAATATCATAACCCCTGTACAAGCCTAGGAGCTACTGGTTTTATTTAACTAAACTGTAGTACCATTCAATTTCAGGATCACCATAAAATCTCAACTACCAAAAAGAGATATAAAAATAGAGTAGGGGAGGGTCACTTGGAAACTGGTTACACAAGGAAATTCTAAAATCTTTCAAACCCAGTTGTGGCAGACTAGCCCCCATACTTATTTACCCCAGGAACTCTTGAGGATTGAGGGATAAGAGACTTAGTTAGAAATAGAGAGGAAGAGTAAACACAGGATAGACTCCGGTGGACCTGGATCCTTATCCACTGGCCCGGAGCTTTATTCCAAAGGTCTATTTATAACAATGCCAAGGGGTGGAGCAAAAGACCTTCCCCTTGCTAGTTACAGTTACCTGGTACCAGGCCCGTGGTCCAATCAACCTCTTATGCAGTCCTGCTGGGTACAGCCACTAGGAAACCTAGTGGACTCCAACAAGTCCCTCTTCTTTATATTTTAAAAGAAAGAATTCTTGATGCAACCACATCAAACTTAAAGACAAACAGGTTAACATAATTCTAATATAAATATTGATATGCATAGTTACACTTTTCTCAATCTTATATCTTAAAGCAAACTCAATATTTCTTGCTAACAAAACATAGGATAAACTTCTGATGTATACATCTTAAACTTAAATACTTTCTTAACTTCACCAAACCATAGTGCATCAATATCAATAGGTCAACATAATAATTTCTACAAGCCTACTCTCAACCTGCAAACCTTCTTACTCTCAACCTACAAGCCTACTCTCAAACTACAATTTAGAACTACACAAAACATCCCATTAATTCACTCAAGTAACATGAAAATAATTTTTAAATTAAATATACTGAAAAATATTAACACTCTCCCTTTAAAAAAAAACTCTATTTAAACAGTTCCATTTTTACATAAACAGTTCCATAAGCAGTTCATAAGTCATCGCTGTTAATAGAGTCTGTTAGGATCCTGCCCTCACTCCGGCACATGCGCAGCTTGGGGTCTTGCATCTTATGTCATCAGCAGGTTCAGGCGACTACTTACCCGCCTTAAAAAGCCAGACGCGGACCCCACCCTCCCTCTCTGCTCCCTGCTCTCTGCTCTGCTCCCGCCATCTTTCTTTCTCTCCAGGCCTGGTTCTCCGCTCTCCTATGCACTCCTTCTTTCTAATAAAGCTCTTTGTAACTCTGGTAGTCGTGGCCGGGGCCCATGACTTTTCCACCGGTAACTAGCGCTGCCACCAGCGCCGTTTATCAGAACCATCAGAGTCTATATGCATAAGCAAATTCGAACTGTCCCATTGTAATAAAATCATTATTGTCCATTTTGTTTTTTAAGTTTAAAAGTTCAAAAAGAGTTCTGGTACCATTCCTAAAAGTTTCTTTGAGTACTCCTAGACAGGGCCTGGCTTGCCAGCTGCCCTTAAGTCTGTGTATAGCTGTCAGAATCGTAATGACTCTGAAGCAAATAGAAGTCCCACAACCAAAACTTTTCACTTCAAGCAAGTCTCTCTGAAACCTCCACTTTCAGCTACTGCTGTGCTTTGCAGTCTGTAGCCTTCTGTAACAGGTCCCAGACCAGGCTAGAGAGTTTCACCTCATAGCTACCCGGGCTCAAGGCTTCTTCAACTGTCATGAGCTGAAACTGTGGCCTTCCCACGGCAACCCTGGCTTTGGGAGGAAAACCTGCACCACTGACCGTCCAAGTGCTCAGCAAACTGGGAATCCTCCTTATGCTGTCCTGCTGCACAACGAATGCAGCCTCAGGGCAACTCCATGATTGCAGTCACATCCTGCTGCTGGGAGCTCCGGCTGCAGTCAGTTCAGCAGTTTCGGCAGAGCCTCAGGCTGGCTGTTCAGCCTGGAGTACATTCTCACCTCCACAGCTTCCCGCTTTCCAGTGTGTCTCAGCTGCTTGTCCAGCACTGACACCACTCTCTGGTCCTGGAAGCAGTCTGGTCTCTGCTGTCTCTGCTGTTCACTGCTGCTCCTGCTCCCTGTTCATCTCCCACCCCATTCCCCAAGGCGACGCAAACCACTGGACTTCTCCGCTGTTTGCCTTTCTCGCAGAATAGCGTCTCAAAGGTTGCAAAACCTTGCTGTTCACCTTTCCCTCAGCGCGGCATCTCTGAAGGGCTTTCCAAACTATTGCTTGCCGTTTGCTTCTCTCGTGGCTTAGCTTGTTCATTTTTTCACCGCAGCTTTCTTTCAGTAGAAAGCTTGTAGATCCTCTTGCATCTGCCATCTGCACAGTGTTGATGCCTTGAGGGTCTCAGCTTCCGAGACCCTCTGGCTGCTATTTTCTGAAGCTGGCAGTCTCTGGAACTGTTTCTTGTTGTTATTGGTGGCTTTCTGGAACTGCCAAGTCCACAGTCCACCATGGACATTGCTTTCCGAGTCCCGGGTTAGGAAAACCTACTCGAATTTTTTTTTTCACCGTATCCTTAAACCTAAGGCCTATACATTCTCAACCTACATTTCTCTGACTCACTTTATTACTAAGTCTATGACCTATCTAAACCTACATTCTGTTATTCAAGCCTACATTATAAACTTACATTCTATAGGACTACTTTAGTACTTTTTCAAATATCTAACTTAGCAAACACCTGAAAGAAATATATGACTTCCTACTCTTAACTAACTCACACTAGGAAGAATCTCTTAATGAACTCTCTATAGGGCTACCATTTAACAGGTATATCTCTCTAATTAGATCTTTTATCTGACCCAGTTCCTGCGCGGTTTTGAGTCCATTTGTCCAGGTGCTCAGCAGAGTTTATCACCAGAGGCAACCACGCCTTAGGGCTACCCTCCCTCATCTTACTGGGAGTCAGCTGAAACAAAGCTTTTCTCAGAAAGATGATTTCTCTGATAAGAAAGAAAGCTTCTCTCCTGGATAGCTCCCTGTCCTGTCTCTGCAGGCTCCTTCCCCAGATAGTGTCTCTGACGCTTGGCTTCCCTGCCTCATCAGGCCCTTGCCTCGGGATTTTCCCGTCCAGGTGAAACTAATTTTTACAGAAAAAAAAGTTCTGAAAGGCTTTTTAGAGAGAGAAAGATTAAATTTTTCCTAAGGCTTCTGTTCGCTAAACTTTTTTGGCTTTGTGGCCAGGAGGGAACTAATTTTTTGCATTTTAACTGTCCCCAGGCCAAAAGCTTCCATAGGAATCTTTTTTCTACCCGATAAGCTCAAAGATAGATTTTTTTCTGCGCATTAAGTTCCAAGAAGATATTTTTCCCAGTTTGTGTTCATAGCCCCATAGTTAGGCTTATCTTATCCTATTTTACCCTAAGATTTTTCTTTTTTATACTCCTAACTAACTCTAAATTTCTTCCTGCACTATATTACTACATTCCTTATTTTTTATAGATAGAAAAGAGAGAGAGGGCCCTTCCGGCTTGTGGTGAAACATGGCGCAGGGACAGCGCAAGTTCCAGGCGCAGAAACCTAAAAGCATGGCTGCGGTGGCGGAGCCGAGGGCCGAGGAAAGGCGGTCGAGTCATCGCTCCCAAGAAGGCTCGCGTCCTGCAGCAGCAAAAGCTGAAGAAGAGTCTGAAAGTGGGGATCCGGAAGAAGACTGAGCATGACGTGGTGATGAAGGCCAACTCCAGCCTGCCTAAGAAGCTCGCACTGCTCAAGGGGGCATCAAAGAAGACAGGGGCCACCGCCCCCAGCAAGACACCATCCTAAAGGCCCTGGGACTTTGCAGGTGACCCCACAGGCTGGCCAGACTTGAAGAGGACCCTGCTCCAGTCAGTCCTGATGACACCTGGGAGAGCAATGGGCAGGTGACCATAAAGCCTGAAGCCAGCTCCCCGGGGTACTGAAGAGGCAGTCGGCTTCTTGTGGGCTCAGGGCCTGTCTGTACTGGGGTGACACATTGTGATGAACCTGGCTCTGTTGTCCCTCCAGCCCTCAAGCAGTCCGATGGGGAGCTGTTTGGGGGCTAGGTGAGCCTCACTGGTCTCCACAAGAAACTTCTCCCACCCACGCAGTGCCCTTGACAGCCACACAGACCCAAGAAATGGCAGTGACATCTGTACCTGAAGCTGGCAGCTGGGGATAGTCTCTTCCCTGGGTCCTGGGTTGCCCCGGCCCCCCAGGTAACCCCCTCCAGTCATCTAGTGTTAGTTGTCCTCTACATGAAGAAGGGTTCCATATCTTCAGTGAGGTACCACCCCATCCTGTCAGACTAGTAATCCAGAGCCACTTGGGGACGCTCCAGTGTTACCCAATAAAGCTGTGCACACAGAGAAAAAAGAAAGAAAGAAAAAGAAAAGAGAGAGAGGGAGAGAGAGAGAGAGATCCTAATGCTGCAGCCTTGCGGTATTTCCTTCACCACCTAGCCTATACACCCAAGAATAAAATGTCATTGCCTTCATTTTTCAGTTCCTTATTGGCATGCCTACACTTGCAACAACCCCTGCAATCCTTTTGACAAGCCCTAGGGATTTTTTTTTTAAACTATTTCTTTGTCCCTGTCCAGGCATCATCTGTGGCAGAGCAGCCCCCACACTTATTTACCCCAGGAACTCTTGAGGATTGAGGGATAAGAGACTTAGTTAGAAATAGAGAGGAAGAGAAAACAGAGAACATAGGATAGACTTGGGTGGGCCTGGATCCTTATCCACTGGCCCGGAGCTTTATTCCAAAGGTCTATTTATAACAATGCCAAGGGGTGGAGCAAAAGACCTTCCCCTTGCTAGTTACAGTTACCTGGTACCAGACCCGTGGTCCAATCAACCTCTTATGCAGTCCTGCTGGGTTCAGCCACTAGGACACCTAGTGGGCTCCACCACCTAGTATAGTCTTCAAAAATCCTACATACGGATACCATTGGGACTTTGAAACAGACTGGACTTTGGGACGGCCACACTCATATGTTGTGGGAGACTTGCTTGTGTTGCTGCTCCAAGACTGCCAATGGAGTTGGACCTTGGTTCAAGGAGATGTGTGGCCCTTTCAACTGGGGAAGGTGGAGAAGAGAGCAGATGATCATTTCTCCATCACTCCATAGATCTCTCAAGTTGATTCCCTAATACTTAACTTCCAAGTTTTTTTTTAATAAAACAATAAAAGCAGCCACAATATCTGACATCCAACACGTGGCCTTAGATCATGTGAAAGCCGTGAGGAACCTCTGCTGCTTGTGGCAGGAGACTCCATTCTCTCTCATGCTGTGTTCCAGCTGCATAAGTTTTTTTTCCTATCAATTTGTCTACATTAGCTCTTCAGACAGCTCACCCCCTTTTCCCCACAGTGCATGACCAGCTACAGTGGCCCCTGGCCCAGGTATGTGCTGGGGCCCCCCACTGTGCCTGCCCTCTTTGCCAGCACAGTTGAACACCCTCACTGTAGCTGATTACCCCCACACAGCTCAGTCTTCACCGTTGGTGTGAGCAGATCTGTTAAGATAGATTGGAATTCTTAAAGGAGAAATGAGGTTTTTTTTTTTAAATAAATAAATAAAAGGGAAAATCTTCTCCATGTTAAGAATTGGAATTATCACAATGCAGGGAGTTAGGAGACTGTTTAGTGCTACTATGGATGGCTTGTAAATGGAAAAAGTAAATGAGGGGATAAACCACTTAGCTGTGATTGACATAATATTGATTTTAAATACTATCAGTTTGGCAATTCATATTTTATCCTTAAAATGGTTTGATAACTGTGCCAAATATAAAAATTTGGCTGATAAGATACAAATCTTAGAAAGACTTACTATTGATAAGATGCAAGCTTTAGAAAGACTTACTACTAATAAGATACAAACCTTAGAAAGACCTACTAATGAAAATAGGAAAAATATTCAGACACAGACAGAAGAATTTAGAGTAGAACCAACCATACCATTGCATTATGAAACTGAAGAGGAGCAGCCCAAGGTTATTAGAAAACCCAACTTCAGTTTATCCAGTTACCATACAAGAATGACAACCAGATGATAGGCATCCCCAAGGCTAGGCAGATGTTGACTGGAATTCTGTAGAAGTTTTAGATATGAAGAGATTTAAAGAAGCAATCATTTCATGTGGCATGCACTCACCTTATGTGAAACAGATGTTAAATTCATGGGCAACTTGGAACAGAATTATCCCACAAAACTGGGAACATTTATCTACAGCAATATTGGAAGCTGACCCCCAGTTACAATGGAAAACATGGTGGAAAGAGGAAGGTAGGGCCATAGAACAACAAGGTAGGTCTAAGAGGCATGGAAATTTCCCAAAACTTCTCAGTGAAGGCCAGTATGCTGATTTGCAAAGATAGTTTAGATTTGATGATCATATCTTGACATTATGTTGTATAGCAGCTTTAAGTGTTTCAGATGGGGTTGACGAATCAGGAAAGAGGGCTGAGTCATTTACTAAAATTATACAAGGCCCAAAAGAAGCCTTCAATGATTTTTTTACAAAGATTAACTTCAACTGTAAATAGAATATCAGATACAGAAGTTAGACAAATATTAATTAAGTCCTTGGCTTTTGAAATGCTAATATAGAATGCAAAAGAGTGATTAGGCCTTTAAAGTCAAGATCAGCACCAATAGAATAATAGAAATACGGCTGAAATTGGATCTCACACTTATGATGCTGCTTTCATTAGATAAGCAATTTCTAGAAATTTTAAGAAAAACCAAAATGTCAGATGTTTTAATTGTGGTAAACAAGATCATTTGAAAAGAGATTGTAGGTAAGATGTTCCTAGAAACAATGTTTTTTTCTAGAGATAATCCAAACAGAAGACCCCAGCCTTCTGGAGTATGCAGAAGGTACGGCAAAGCCTGACACTGAATGCAGATCAACAAGGAACAGGCAAGGTAACCCTTGCTATTGGGAAATGCCCTGAGTGGCCTCTTGCAGGCCCCAATATCAAATTTGGCTCTACTATTCCCTGTCGACATCAGAGAAACTCATTCACAGAGCAATTAAAAGACTTAAAACCTGGTTTTAAAACCCAACTCCTCTGGATGTGACTAAAGACAGAACAGCTTCTATAGCTACAACAAAAAGTTCAGGAGAGACTAGAACACAAGTATTTTGGCTAATTGCTATAAATAGCCATAGCTAAAAATACATGTAAATGACATTGAAATTGAGGCTCTGGTAGACACAGGTACAGATGTAACAATAATTTTACCAAAATCTTGGCATCCAGCTTGGCCTCTTCAGGAGGTAAATGTCTAGATTCTAGGGGATGGAACTTTATCTCAGGTAAAACAAAGTTCTATATGGGTCCAGTGCATAGAGCCAGAAGGATAGATAGGAAAATTAAAATCTTATGTGGCTAACATAGAAATGAATTTATGGGAATGCAATTTGTTGCAGCAATAGAAAACACAGATTACCATTCCTACAATCTCAGAAACAAACCATAAAATAAAGAATGCTTCTGAGAGAAATATTAAAAGGTATTACCAAGAACTGTCACAGACTGTTCAGGTTGTGCATACGCAGGGCATAACATCTGGTGGTCTTTCAAGGGTACCAACAGCTCCACCCTTAAAATGGTTAACTGACAAACTTGTATGGGTGGAACAATGGCCTTTGACATCAGAAAATTACAGGCACTAGAACAGCTAGTACAGGAGCAGCTAAATACTCAGCATATTGAAGAATTGACCAATCTTTGGAATTCTTCTATATTTTTCATTAAAAGGAAATCAGGAAAATGGAAAATGTTAACAGATTTAAGAGCCATAAATAAAATGTATCAGCCAATGGGCTCTTTATAGCCTGAAATTCCCTTGCCACCTTTATTACCTGAAGGATGGCCTATTATAGTGATTCAAAAGACTGCCTTTTTACTATACCTTTACAAGAACAGGATAGAGGAAAACTGACCTTCACATTATCTGCTTATAGTAATTCTTAACCTGTTAAAAGGTATCAGTGGAAAATTCTTCCACAAGGGATGTTAAACAGCCCCACTTTGTGTCAATAGTTTGTACAACAGCCATTAGAAGTAATTCATGAACAGTTCCCTCAATCTATAATTTACCATTACATTGATGATATCTTACTAGCTGATCAGATACAGATACCTTAGAAAAAATCTTTAAGAAGTAAAGAAAATTTTGCCTTGTTGGGATTACAAATTGTTCTTGAAAAAATACAAAAAGGAGATTCTATTAATTATGTAGGATATAGGATAGGTTTACAAAAAAATCAACCATAGAAAGTACAAACCAGGGGAGATAAATTATGAACTCTTAATGATTTTCAAAAATTGCTGGGAAATGATTAATTGGCCATGGCTCACAATTGGATTAATAGCTCAAGAACTAAGTGATTTATTTCAAACCTTAAAGGGTGATAAGGACTTAAATAGTCTAAGAAAATTATCAGCTAAGGCTAAGAGAGAATTGGCTTTGGTAAAAAAAAAAATACAAGATGCATATGTGGATGATTTGGATCCAGAGTTTGATTGTACTCTGGTTATTTTACCTTTAATGCATTCTCCCACAGGAACTCTTATGCAGAGAGAAGATAATATCTTAGAACAGATAGTTTTACCACACAGAGTAAAAAATTAAATACTTAATTGTAAATACTTACAATTTCTGAATTGATTCTGAAAGGAAAACTGAGACTTTGCCAATTAGCAGAAATAGACCCAGCAGAAACTGTGGTACCTTTTGCTAATGCTGGAATTGCCTCATTATGAACAGAAAATGAACACTGGCAAAGAGCTTGCAGAATTTTGGGGGGAGAGATTAGCAATAAATACCCCAAAAGCAAGAGACATCAGTTTATAAAGAAAACTAAATGGATCCTTCCTCACATTGGTATGGGGGACACCAATTTCTGGAGCCTCTGCATTCTATACTGATGCAAATAAATGAGGAAATACAGGTTATAAGTCAGGAAAAATAATTAAAGTGGCTCAAAGTCCTTATGATTCAGTTCAAAAATCAGAATTATATGCATAAAGAGTTGTTTTACAGCTGGGCAGTGGTGGCACACGCCTTTAATCCCAGCACTCGGGAGGCAGAGGCAGGCGGATCTCTGTGAGTTCGAGGCCAGCCTGGGCTACCAAGTGAGTTCCAGGAAAGGCGCAAAGCTACACAGAGAAACCCTGTCTCGAAAAAACCAAAAAAAAAAAAAAGAGTTGTTTTACATACTAAAACCAATGAACTTATTCCAGGTGATTCAGAATTAACTTTGTTACTTATTCAATTGCAAGAAATAATAAGGAATAGAAATCATCTCTTATATATAAAACACATATCAGAGCCCATATAGGCCTCTCAGGCCCTCAGAATAATGATGAGATTGATCAGCTATTGGTGGGAAATGTGCTAGAAGCCTCAGAATTTCATAAGAAACACTAGGTTACTAGCAAATGTTTGAAGAAAGATTTTTCTATCATTGCCTTGCCAACAAGCCAAGGAAATTATAAAAATATCCTACTTATTCTTTGTATAACGAAGCTCCATTACATGCAGAAAGTAACCCAAAGGGTACTCAAAGAAGTAAAATTTTGCCAAATAAATGTGTTTCCTTTTGCAGAGTTTGGAAAATTAAATATGTGCACCATACCATAGATACTTACTCAGGATTTCAATGGACAACTGCTTTGAATTCTGAAAAAGATGATTCTATAATTACACATTTATTAGAAGTTATGACCATCATGATAAAAAATTAAGACTAACAATTCTCCAGCAGGCGTTTCTAGTAAAATGAAAGTTTTTTGTATATTACAATAGAAAGCCTATTATAGGTGTAGCACACAATCCTACAGGACAAGCAGTTATAGAAAGGCCTAATTGCATTTTTAAATATATACATAATAAACAGAAAGGGGTAGTAAAGACCCCCAGAGATTGATTGCACAGTACTTTATTAACTTTAAATTTTTTAAATGCTAATGACAAAGGAACAACAGCTATGAAGAGACATTGGACAGAAGAAAAAAACCGCCCAATTAAATCAGCCTCTATACTTTAAAGATGTGTTGACCTCAGAATGGAAACAAGGATATGTGTTACACTGGGGAACAGGTTTTGCTCGAGAAGAAAAGCTATGGATACCATGAAGATTGATAAGGATTATATTCAAACAGGAGAGACTTCTTGATTAGGAACAGTGACAGTTCATCAAACTGTATGGCCATTTAATCTAAATTAACTTGTAAGACTAACTAACGTCTTTCATTTGATGAGACATAACCTGCTAAAAAGGGAAACTCCCCAAAATTAGGGTTGAGGCAGGATTTTGTTTTTGTCTTTCCAGGAGAACAAAAGCATCCAAGTAAAGAATCTGATGACTACTAGACAAATAAGACATCTGAAGAAGAGGACAAATCATCCATAGAAAAAGTCCCAAGGAAAAGAATAAATTGGTGTAATGGTATAGCACATTTCCAACAGAAAAAAATTCATAAATCTCCTCAAATGTTTGTTTCTGCTGTTCTCTATAGACATATAAGGCAAATGGTCTTTTTTTGTAGTCCCAACTCAATTAAAATTTAAATCTAGCTTTGGAGTTGGAGCATGGCTCTTTCCTTCTCTAAACCAAACCATGCTTGTTAAAGGAAAATTCAAAATCTCTGTCTCATATCAGAAGAGCCATCTGGTATGGGACAGAAGAAAACCAAAATTAACAATTCTATTCTATTGTCACTAATCTCATTATCCTTTGGTTTTATTTTGACTCTTTAAAACTTTTCTTATGCTATAAATATTATCTCAAAATTTATGAGATTAATATATTTGAACTTTCTGTCATGATACTAATGGTCATATAAGAGTACTAACTAATTCTAGAAATAGGCTTCATCTAGCTTCCTATATGTGATTTTAGGCTTGAGTCTGAAGCAGGTAATTAGGAATTAAGCTTGTGTACCCCAGATATATTTAATAGATTCTCATCCTATAACCTCTCTGAGATCTGTTACATATGACATTTAAAATGTTTAAGTTTTCTTCAGTGAACTGTGACCATTTCTAACAGTGACCTTTGGAGTCTCCGAAAGAATGACAGGGCCCCACAGTGATGAATTCACCTGGGCTGTCTTAAAGCCACCAAGCTAACAAACACCACCCAAAGGTCAGCTTTGGACTACAAACTGCTCAGAACAACTTTAAAGCAGTTAGCTAAGATGACCCAGCCTCATAGACTACTCCAGTCAGGACTTCAGATAAATTCTGAACTTACCCATCACACAGAGACTGGACAAGGGCTAGCTCTCCTAGGACTTGATCTTTATCTCAATTTTTTCAGGGTCCCCTCAAGATGCTGTTGCCCTGAATAATAGGAAGTAATTTTAAGAACATGATGCCCACATTCCCAACAGGTGGTGGGTGGTGGTGGTGGTTTTTTAATTGCTTAGTGGATGTTTGTCATGGTTTAGGGAGGTTGGTTACAAGTTGTTATTGTCACAGTTAGGGCAGAAATTAAGGGAAGGAAATTTGATTCAGGAATCTCATTCTGAAAAGCAAAAAGGAGGGATATAGAAATGATAGGATAAAACAGTAGTTTGTAAAAAGAAATCTCAAACTAAAAAAAAAGCAACCACTAGTCTCAAATATACTACAATGGTATGGATTTTTTTATATTGATACAAATTTAATATTATTTTTGTTATACTGTATTATATATTTATATTATATATTATATAACTTATATTATATATTATGTAATTATACTATATTTTATACTGTTTCTTATTTAGGGTATTGTGCCTATGCAGCTCACTTAAAATTGTAAAGTTTTAGTCCTTGAAATCTGTTTAGAATAATATAGAAAGACAGGTTAATAATTAGTCATCTGTAACAATCAAATTTATAGTCATGTTAGGTATGTTTTCAAGGTCAAACAGTGATACATTTTAAATAGATAAATGGTCTTCAAATAATTCAGAGACATACAGAATATGGCATTTAAAATGTTATAATAACATAAGGCTTTTCATGACAGTGAGATACGTCTGCTCCTGGCAGCACCAATTTACTTCAATAAAGGATGATGGCCATTGAAGAACTTCCATATGGAGTTTGCTTTCAATGTGACAAAGCTAGCCATTTGGGCAAGAAACTGCCCTTGCCTCAACTGTTGACAGTATGCCCCAACATTGCAGAGGAACCTTTGGTGACTGTCCAGGCAGCCAGTGGTTTCTGTCATTTCTATAGTTTTGGAAGTTGCTTACTCTGTACTTCCTGTTTACTCAGGTAATATTATATCCCTCTCAGATCTCTGATGGGTTGAAAACTAGATAGTTATAGTTACAGTTTTCTTTAGTTATGATAGAAAATAAATTAAGTACAAAAGTTTGGACTCACCAAGAGAGGCTAGGTAAGAGAGTATTTTCTCTGAATTTGTTAAACACAAATCAACTGGACATTGTAAATATAATTCTTACTTGATAATTGTTTTTACTGTATATAGTTTTACTATGTTAGAGTTAAAAATCCTTCCTTTTTATTTGGACAAAAAGGGGGAAATGTTGTGGGAGATTTGTTTGTGTTGCCATTCCAAGACTGCTGAAGGAGTTGGACCTTGGTTTAGAGGACAGAGTCCAACTAAGTTGGCCAAAGTGGACCATAGAGTTTTCTGGTGGACTCAGAGTAAGCTAGAGGAACACACAGGAGGAATAAGGAGAAGCCTAAGGAGATGCACAGCCTTTTCAATTGGGGAAGGTGGAGAAAGAGCAGGTGATCATTTCCCCATCACTCCATAGATCTCTCAGGTTTATTCCCTAATATTTAGCTCCTGAGTTTTATTTTTTAATAAAGCAATAAAAGAAGTTGTAATATCCATACTCTCAGGTCTGTGTTTCTTCCTGCTAAAAGTCTATTAAAAATATCTTTCAATAAACTCCAAATCTGCTTCACACTGGCTCATTCTGAAATTCTTTTCTCCAGGGAAGACAAGGATCCCACTCTACCAGAATACCCTACCCTAAAATATCAAGGGAACTCCTGGAGCTGTTGCTGGGGCAGTGTGGGGTTACAGCTCCACACTCACTGATAAAGTTCAAGGGCAGTCTGTGCTCTCCCAGCGCACAAACAAGGGAAGTGCCTTGGGGTGATTCTGGTTCCAGCTTCCATCACAACCATTTGACCTGGATCTTACCAGTCAGGGGCTTGGCTTCCTCATAAGTTAAATGAAGGAATAGGGTAACTTGAGTATTTAGAAGATAGCTAAGCATTGCCAGCATTGAGGCTGATGAAACCTTAGAGTTGTGTGATAGCAGAATATCATGTGACCACTCAAACAGTGAGGGAATGAAACCATTCCAAATGAGGTAGTACCAACACAGCCAAACCAGACCACTGCTGACTGAGTCTTGCTTCATTACAATGGCATGTCCATATGTCACCTTCAAAAACTTTCCCCTCTTGTGCATCTGCTACCAGATCAGCTAGAAAAACAACTAAAGGAACAAAAGAAGAAAGTGAACCCTGTTTTGGGAAAACCTTGATCCATTCCTGGACTTCCCTACCTTCCTTCTGCCTTAACCGAATAACCAACCCCCTCATGAAACTTCCCCAAGACAAGCCATCCAGAAACCCAGCCATGCTATTCTCTGCAGATGCCTGGCTTACCCCTTGAGTGTGTACTTTGGTCCTGTAATAAACTTCCTGTAATTCTTGACTTCATCTCCATTCTGAATTCTTTTTGATGGAGATAGGAACCTGGATCTAGACATCCCTGACTTTACTTCAGATAAGACTTTCAGTTCCAACACTGTACATTCCTCTTCTAAGTGTATACTCAAGGTTAAAAAGGGCTGACACAGCCACATAGATTCAGTTCACTCTTAGTATTTTCTTGCTCAAATTATATAAAGACTCATTTTTTGCATGGGTGCATTTTTGTGTGTGTACATGTATTTGCATGTATATGAGTGCATATATATTTGCATGTATATAGGTGTATGTGTATTTGCATGTGTATGTGTATGACTGCATGTGTATTTGCATGTGTATGGGTGTATGTGTATTTACATGTGTATAGTGCATGTGTATGTATGAGTGCATATGGAGGCAAGGCTCTCTCATTTGAACCTAGAGTATGCAATTCAGCTAGCCAGCTTCCTCTAGGGATCCTGTCTCCACCTCCCAAACACTGGAATCTCAAGCAGACCTATACTCCCACTGAGTATTTGTGTGGGTGCTGGAGATCTGAACTCTAGTCTTTACGCTTCTGGAGCATGCATTTTACTCATTAAGCCGTATTTCCTGCCCCAGGCTGCATTCTTTTAATAGAATTCAACCTTACTAAGTTTATCATAGACATACACATAAAATTTAAAATAATATAAAATTTGAGTTGAGGCTTATTGGTAAAACTCAACACAGCAGGAAAATCCCAAGTACAGGAAAAAAATTGGACAACCATTTTGATTTAAACCTCAAGTTTCATTTATTAATTTATCTTATGTAGAATCCTTTAAATGTTGATGGACATTTTAAAATTTAAAAACTAAATATAAGCCTGGGTTTGTTGAAAATACCTGTTGAAGTTCAATGTGTATTGGACATCTCCATGCCTTCGTCTACTAGATAGTTTAAAGATATTTATTTTTTAAAAGGTCTCTGATGACATAGATATCTGGGAGTGGTTATTATGCCAACACATGATAGGCATCTTCTATGTGCGGGGCACTGTGAATATGAAGACATACAAGAAATGACTATTGTCCCTAGGAAGTCTGGAGCTCACAAATGACACTTAAGGAAATGAAAAATATAAATGATTAAAAAGGTGTAAATGATGGATAAAGACTATGCGTTTTCTTTTCCTATCAATTTTTCTTCCTTTGAAGAACATACTAAAGTGATTTAAATTTTGTGAGAAATAACTGCCAAGAAAATATTGAAAAGGAGAATAAGTGTTGGTTGAAGTGGGGAGGGCACCTATATACCTGCCATTGAAAAGCACAAAAGTATCGCAGAGATAAAGCCACTTGGGATCAAAGGAAAATAGGAACAGATTGTGTGTGTGTGTGTGTGTGTGTGCATGTGTGCAGGTATATAGAGGCCAGCCAGAAGAGGATGCTGGAGTCCCTTGAGCTAGAGTTATAGGTGGTTGTAAGCTGCCCTACTTGGTTGCTGTAGGGACTAAACACACATCCTCTGAAAGACCAGCAGGTGTTCTTCCATGCTGAGATACCTCTCCAGTCCTTCCTATGAGGCCTTTGATGCAAACCAGTTAAAGGAAAACTCATTTGATGTCACTTTTTAAAAAAGCAAAGTAAGTCTTAAGTATCAAAAAATGCAGACATTCTTAATATATGCTAGAAAAGGCAGCTGGGTGGTCCCCGAGGTCAGGAGTTGAGTAGGAAATGACTAAAGAGAGGCAAGAGGGAACTGTCTGAGTGGCAAACGCTGAAAATGGGCTGTGTTGGTGTGGGCATAAGCACATTTGTCAACACTCAGGGGACTTTATGCTTTGAATGACTGCCTTTTATTGTACTCGAGCATTTAAAGCCTTCTGAAAATAACTAAAAGGCAAACTACAAATGAGGAAGCTAAGCTAGTGGCATCTGAGACAGAGGTACACAGCCTTGTGACTAATAAGAACAGAGAGAATCCATGGGTAAAATGGGCCAAGTACATAAACAACAAAAAGCAAAACTAACAATGAACAATAATCACATGACAACAGATTAGATGCCAGGGATGATCTCAGTGTGCCCACAGACATGCAGATGTCAGCATCATTATGTTGGTGAAGAATAAAAAGAAGAGATCTCTTGCTGGTAAGTGGGGATTTTACTGCTGTGAGTGACATTTTGGTGTGGCATGATACACAAATTAAGAATGTTCCAATTTCAAGTTTTACCAAGTAAAGGCACATAGATTCTACACCCTTGCGTCTCCATCTCAGCTATGGTCTATGACTCCACGGCCTGAGCTTCTGTTCTCCTTCATTCTCCCTCTTCCTCCACCACTCCCACACCTTCGCCTCTCCCTTCTCATGCAACCTTTCCTTGTGATTATTCCTGCAGTGTCAGCTCAGTCCTTTAGGCAGTCCTTTTGAGCTTCCTGTTTCTGATGTCTGATTGGCTAGTAGCTGGATGGTCTAGGATGTCCTCTTCCCTAGTCTGGTGGCTGGCAAGCTGCCTGTTGGCAGGGGTGACAGGAGCCATGGGATCAACTTGTTCTCATCATCCAGGAGGCTAGCCAGGGCTCCTTCAGATGATGACAAGAGGGGTAGCCCTGGTGTGTGAGCATGGGCTGTGCCTCTGCTTGTGCTCATTGTGTGATGGTTTAGGTGTGTTTCCTAAAAGCCCTTTCAGTGAAAAGTCATGTCTCAGTGTGGCAGTGCTGGAAGGGAGCCTCGTGGGGCCAGAGCCCTTGGGGATGAATTAGAGCCTTTCAGACTAAGTTCTCTCACCCCTGTGCTCCCTCTTGTCTTCTCTCTTTCTTTGTGTCTTGAGGCAGTGCAGAGCCTTCACCAGATGTGACCACCTGAGTTTGGAACTCCCACCCTTCCATAAAAAATATGTCAAAATAAACCATTTTTCTTTATCTTACACCATGGCTAAGCAGCATGGCAGATTCCCACTGCAGTATACAGTGGTGTCTTCAAGCCATGCAGGGCACTTTAGATTTGGATTTAGCTTTTGCTAGTATAGGGGGAAAAAAAGGTTTCTGGGCTACATGCTGCTGGATGGAGGCATGGATCCACTGCCTCCCAAAGTCAGCAGAGAGCAGGGCTCCCCCAGAGCTGGCAGTAAACATACCTTTGCCATATTGGGAAGCTGAGGTGGGCCAAGGCTGCCACTGTAGTTTAAAGCAATAGATCCACAATAAGACAGATACAGGTGGAATAAGACTTTAAATGGTTTACAATGTATGTAAAAATGTACGTTGGCTTGGAAGAGAAAAGAAAAGGAATATAGACAGTTATATAAAGAAATAGAAAGTTTTAAAAAATAATGTCTTTAAAAAGACAATAAAAGTAAAATAATAAGCCACATAAAGATGGATATTACACGGACAATCAGGATTGTGTTGTTTTGGGGATTTTTAACTGCAGAGAAACATTAGATTGTAAAAGCTACTGAGCAATATGTATATTTTAAAGACATCTTGATTCCAAAATTTATGTCTAAGGATACATTGCTTTTGGAAAAGAGGTTCTGTTTTTGTTTCCACAGAAGATGAGAACCTATAAATTGCTTCAGGCTAATATGGTTTGATCAAGGAAGACTCCCCTAAGAGGTCTCCAGATGATCCAATATCCAGAACAGCTTCAAGACAACTGGCTCAGAGAATATCAGCATCACGGACCAGGATTTGACCATTATCTCAAATTTTCTCAGGATCCCCACAAGAATACCAGCATCCCCCATCAGCAGTGAGTAGCCTAGAACACTATGCCCACATTCCAAAAAAAAATGGATTATGGCTGTTTATCTTTGTTTAGGTTGTTGGTTACAAATTGTTATTGGTTATAGGCTATCTCTTTCTAAAAAAAGAAAGGGGATATGATATAGAAATATAGGATATAGCCTGGCAGTGGTGGCACACGCCTTTAATCCCAGCACTCGGGAGGCAGAGGCAGGTGAATCTTTGTGAGTTCAAGGCCAGCCTGGTCTACAGAGCGAGATCCAGGAAAGGCACAAAGCTACACAGAGAAACACTGTCTCGGAAAAAAAAGAAATGTAGGATATAAATATGATAGGATAAAAGGATAGATTATTGAATCTACTTTTGAAGAGCAACAACTTGCTTAAAATGTTTTACATTGCTATGGATTTTAGTTTATTGATACAAATTTAAAGTTAATTTTGTTATACTGTATGTATATTTCTACTCTTAAGGTATTTAAAATTGTAATATACAATTAAGAAATACAGATTAGTAGTCATCCATGATAATCAAAATTATAGTGATGTTAGTTAAGTTTTCTAGGTATACATAGATACATTTCAATTAGGTACATAAAGTTCAAATACTTCAAAGACCTACAGATTATGGCATTTAAAATGTTTTAAAAACTTAGACTTTTCTGGACAATGAGACACATCTGCTCCTGGCAGGACCAATTACTTCAAGGAGGATGATGGGCATTGAAAAAACTCATTGTGGAGTTTGCTTTCTCTGTGGCAAAAGTTAACCACTGGGCAAAAAAGTGCCCTTGTGTTTACTGATTGATTGACAATATGTTGTATTAGCTGGACATGCAGGACCCATAGGAAGGTGACCACTGACCTTTGCAAGGTGAGATGGTCCTTCAGGTTCCTGCTTTGCAGAAGAGACTACCAAACATTCTACAGGACACAGAAAAAATGGCTGAGAGACTAGGCCTATAGGCTGAAGATGGATGCCCCAACGTTGCAGAAGAACTTTTGGTGACTGTCCAGGCAAGCAGCTGTCTCTGTCATTCTAGATTTTTGGAAGTTGCTTACAATGTTCTTCCTGTTTACTTAGGTAATATTATATCCTTCTGGGGTCTTTGATGTAGTTGAAGACTAGATAATTATAATTTTCCTTGGTTATGATAAAAGATAAATTAGATATGAAACTTTAGACTTACAAATATAGGACAGATAGAATATTTTCTTTAATTTTGCCAAATACAAATAGACTCGATATTGTAACTGTAATTCTTGCTTGATAACTGTTCTATTATATGTAATTTTACTATGTTAAAGTTAAAACCTTCCTTTTTGATTAGACAGAAAAGGGGAAATGCTGTGGAATGTCATTCTGTATGCTGTGAAGGTGTGTTGCTCTGATTGGTTGATAAATAAAATGCTGATTGGCAAGTAGCCAGGCAGGAATTATAGGCAGGATAAGCAGACAAGGAGAATTCTGGGAAGAGGAAGGCTGAGTCAGAAGTCACCAGCCAGATACAGAGGAAGTAAGATGACCAGGCAGAACTGAAAGAAGGCACCAAGCCACGTGGCTAAAAAAAAATAAGAATTATGGGTTAATTTAAGTGAAAGAGCTAGTTAGTAATAAGCTGAGCAAATGGCCAAGCAGTTATAATTAATATAAGCCTCTGTGTGTTTACATAGGGGATGTGAGTAGGAGAGATTTATTCTCACCGCTGGCTGGCCAGGACACAGGAAAACTTCCTACTACACCACTGAGCCACCTGGTTCCTATGAAATGGTTTGGCCTGTGCACCTTTGTGTGATGGCTGAGACACATAGCCAGTGCTGGCTTGAGCAGTGGAAGTCCAACTTAATGTATTGATGAGCAAGAACACTGGGGAGCAGGTTTGCAATCCACCACACAACATCATTCATAATACACACTAAAATCCACCTAAGTACCCAAATGAGGAATGATCAAATCAAATCCAGTGTAACCACACAGTGGACAGCAGATCACAGAAGGGCATCTCGTAAAGTGTAGACACTTAATGAAAATGCAAAACAAAATGTACTGCAGGAAAAAGCATGAGAAACACAACAGAAGGACAAATGTTAAATGTTCCCCTTCCCCTTTCTCATAGAAAAGTTGTAAGAAACACACCATCTGACCTTCTCCCCATTTCTCAACTTTGGATAGAGCCCAGGAGGAACTATTGTCTGTAATTAAAGTACAAGTTGGTCTGATCTCATGGCTCTGATCTGTCACCTGTTATTGGTGTGACTATAGATAAATTACTGAAACTTATCAAGCCTGGTGTGTCTAGAAGGTGTGGTTAAAGTTGGCATGAGGATTGAATGAGATATTTGTGTGGAGGGCTGTATGCATTGTGGGGCACAAAATTAATAATTGTTAGATAGTCATCATTTTTATAAACAGTGAAAAGTAACAATTAATATTTTATTATGTTTATGTGTGTCTGTGCATGCATGTGGGTGGGTGTGTCCATTTCACAGTGCATGTGGGAGGTCAGAGTACAACTTTCAGTGTTTGGTTACCTCCTTCCACTGTGTAGATTCTGGGGATTGAACTCAGGTCATCAGGCTTGGAGGCAAGCACTTTTACTGGCTGAGCCATTTCACCTGCCCTTGATTTTTTTTTAACCCATAGTTTGGAGGGTATAAATTTATAATGGCATTTGAATTTATTTAGCATCCATCAATTGAGGAACTGTATGACAGAAAAGGTTATAGCAATGCTTTCAGTTAGGCTTGTGTTTTACTAATTACATCAACACCAATGTGACAGATGTTGTAATCGTGGCACCTCTCATAAGACACCATCAGAAGCATTTACCAAACCCACAGGCTTTCTGAAAAAAGTGATCCAAAGCCTTTCTAGGAATTTTGCCTCCCATAAGAGGAACCAATCATTGGACAGCAATGCAAAGGTGAAACAAAGCCAAGCCTTGTCAACTGCCAATTAAATCTGGTCAACTGCCAATCAAGCTGTCTAGGCAAAAAGTAATAATTTGGGTAGCCTAGCATTTCTATTTTTTTTCTTTTACCTTTTATTTTTGAGAGCTGGCTGGTCTGAACTCATTGTGTAGACCAGACTGGCCATGAACTCACAGAGTTTTTCCTGCATCAGCCTTCTGAGTGCTGGGATTAAGGGTGTGTGCCACCACAACTGGAACTCTGACATTTATTAAACTATGACATTCTCAAAAATGACACCATCAACCACTCCTTTCCAATTTATTTTTAGCTCTGTGGGTCCTTGTTTAGGACTTTTTATGGGGAGATGAGAACAAAAGTCTATTCATCCCAGATATGTTGTAGAATATTCTTTACACTATTAGAAGATATGTCACTGTGATTTGTTTAATGAAAAGCAAAACAGCCAATAGCTATTCAGGATTTGGGGGCAGAGAGAACACTTTGGAAGATGAAGGGGCATCACCAGCCAAACTGAAAGGAAGCAGGGTGAGGCATATAGAGTAAAGGTAATTAAGCCATATAAAAGAACATAGATTAAAAGATAGGGGTTAATTTAAGTTATAAAAACTAGTTAGGAACAAGCCTAAGCTATTGGCTTAGCTTTCATAATTAGTAATAAATCTCTGTGTCACTTTTTGTGAGCTGGAGGCCCAAAAAGAAAGACTTACTACAAATGGTACCCAATATGGGGCATGTATGTCCACAGAAGACCTGAGAAAGCTTTAAAAAAGGTTCCAAACCAACAAAAATGGAACCAAACACAGCTTCCTAGTCCTGCAGTCTCTCATGCTGACAGTGTTATGGAGAAGCATTTCCCAGCCACTGCCTGTGGGCTTAAGCCACCAGTGTGCTATGAGCTAAGCTACATGGCAGTTTAAGGTTTTGCTCATGCAGACAACAGTTACAGATACACAGTAAAGCAGGTTCAGACAGAAAAAAGCTTCTAAACAGATTACAGTGTGTTTAACAATATGTATAGGCTTAAGAGAAAAAAAAAGGAGGAGTATAAACTGTCATAAAAAATAGTTTAAAAATAATAAAGCCTTTAAAGAGAAAAGTAAAGTAATTAAAAAAATAAACCATGTAAGGTTGGGAAATATTGTAACAGTGAGTTTGGACCTTATATAGTGCTTTGTTAATTTTGCATTTTTTGAATGCTAAATGAACAGATAACAGCTGCTAAGAGACACTAGATTATTAAAAACTACTCAATTAAACCAACCTATATGTTTTAAAATGTCTTAATGTCAAAATGGAAGTCAAAATCTATGTTACATTGTGGAAGAAGTTATGCTTTTGTTTCCACGGAAAACAAAAGGCTGTGAATTCATTCAAGGTTGATGGAGATCAGATTTGATAGGGAGAGACCCCTTAAAAATCTTGGCTAAAGACATAAAGAAGTAAACCTAAAAGAGCTATAAGACAGGTGACATATATTTTACATGCTTAAACATAAAACAAAAATCATCTTTGGCTGGCTTGTGTACAACACACAGTCCATACTTGTGTTAATGCAGATATATATGTTACCTTTGAAATTTTGTGTGTTTTCAGATTAAGGGGACCAGACACCAAAGAAAATGGGTGGCCCAAGTGATCCAGCCTCTCAGAGTGCCTCTGTTACAGTTTCCTCAGAGTTCTACATCCAGAGCAGCTTTGAGGCTGCTGACTGAGATGGTCAAGTCTCACAGACTACTCTGGTCAGACTTCCGAAAAGCCCTACACTTTCTCATTACACAGAGACTGGCAACAAATGATACAACTAGGTTTCCCGGAACTTAACCATTATCTCCATTTTCTCAAGGTCCTCTACAGATGTTATCATTCCCCCGCACCCCCCAGACAACAGAAGGCAGTCTAGAGAACATGATGTACCCATTCTCAAGAGGTACAGTGGGTGGTTTTTGGTCATTCAGTAAGTTATGGATATTTGTCATCATTTAGTTTACAAGATGTTATTGGTAATGGTCAGGAAAAAGCTGAACAAAGGAAATTAGATTCAGGGATCTCATTCTGAAATGTCATTTTTTTGTGAACTGGTGGCCCTAAAAGAAAGACTCACTATACAGATAGGCAACCACAATAGATCAAAGAAATGATTCTACTCCAATTTAACCTGAGGAACCGATGAGTTTACTGGGATTGCTTACAGGAGTGTGGGTTAAAGGTTACCCACAGGAGCATGTGAGACTCAGGGGTAGCCATATCACCAAAAAGCCCAGCCCACCACAGATGACAATTAACAAAGCCTACATCCCTGTGTTCCCTGTAGAACTTTCTGACAGCTCAGCTGGCTGGAGAGTCTTCTCTGTAGCACCTGGGGAGGGGCCTGTAAATCTCATAAGTTTCAGGAGTCTCCTGAGACTTTTAAGTTGTGTGTACTTCCTGAGGTGCTTCCCTCTAGGAGGGAGTATTTTATTCTAGAGGAAATGGTTAGACAGTACTGACTCTAGCTCTCGAAAATTTTGTGATTCACCTCCCATGTCTGCATTTGCTGCATGCCTCAAGCTTGAGCAGCCTTTGGTATGGCCTTCCCCATCACATGCACCCTGTAACTGAGCACTGCAGACCCACATGGCAGTCAAAGACTCTCTCCTCCTTAAGCTGTGCCCACAAATTCTTGAACTAGTTCTGGCTTACAGTGTGGAAAGCTGGATGGGAACTCTGTTGGACCTGGGAACTTGAGCAACCATAGCTGCTGGTTTCTCAACAGTCCTTGGAGATGTCACCCCATCTTCCATGGATCACTCAAGTCTTCTGAGTTCTACCCAATGATGGGGCCAACAGAGAAGGGGACCATGGCTGTTGCCACCACAGAATGTTGCAGACCACACCAGTGCTGTCCCAGGATTGACAGGCAGCCTGTAACTGTCCTCCAGGGTGGGGTTCAGCCAACTAGATGCTCCTGCTGGCCTTAGGGGAAGTGGTCTTCATTTACCCTGGTTCTGGAGAACTGAGGGGGAGAATGGTATGAGCCATACAAAAAAATTTACCTAAATTGTAATAACAGTGCTTGGTGTCAAGCTCTGTGTTCAAACAACCTTGAAGAGATGAATAACAAAGACGACAGGAGCAAGGTGATTTGTTGTCAGTTATCTGCTGAATTCAGAACCAATTCCCTCTTTTGATCTGCACGTGTGGAGCTGTATACAGCTTCTTAGCCTGAGCTCCACATACCATTTGCCGTGTTTTCCACAGCACACATCTCCAACGAGATTATGAAGTAATGATCCCCCAGTGTTGTTCGGTGCACAGCCTGTTGTAACAGTCCATGGTGGTCCCGAGTGTGTTCCTAATGATGCCCTTCCTTGGGTTCTGCAGTCTGTACAGCAGGATGACCAATGCATCAGAACTGTCTTCCAACCCTTGCCTCCCGAGAGGCTTAGTGCTCCACTTTTTTCTTTACTTTCCTCCAGGGTACAAATTAGCTATGATAAAATTAGTAAGGACAGAGAGAAGCTCCCAGAACTCTACTCATAGCAGCAACTAGTTAACGGTCGGGTAGAATTTCCTCTACTAGGTTTAGGAATGCCACATGTCTTCAGGAGCTCAAATAATTCCAAGTTTTCCAGTGTAGGTCCCTCCTTCAGCTCCCTGCAAGGTGGCCTAGAACAGGACAGAGTCATAACGAGGTGTCCAGCCCCCACTCCTCCCTGACGTCAGGCTCTCTCTTGCTCCCCCCTGGAAGGACACCATCTGCCACAACTGCCTCCTCCATCTGTGTCTCTTTCGCTTAAGGGACCTCCAGTGGGAGTCTGGAAATAGCTTCCTCATCTCAATCATCCTTACAGCCCTTGTGTGCTTTGTGCTCAGTGACAGGCCAGCTCAGGTTACCACAGTTCGGTGTATGCCCACAGTTCAGGTAGCTACTGTTAGGGTATTGCACCTTTATTCATTTCAGAGTCACTGCTGAGGTACCTGCAGACAGTGAGCTAAGAAATGGGTGGTAATCTCTGACATAGGCAGTCAAGCACAGTTCTTGGAGACCACAGGCTTGGAGGGAGATCTTGGGGCTGCTCAAACAAGCTAGCAGAAAATGCTGATGAACCATGTTTCTATACAGAGCCAACCTGGGTCTAGCTCTGGCCATAATAGTCTTTGATACTATTGCTTGGGGGCAGTAAAAGGCCCCAAATTTCCTTCAATACTTTGTTCTCCCAAAGTTTGCTCAGAAAGCAGCAGCTGCCTCCACATCAGGGTCTTGTTTGATTTCGGATTTTCTGGGATGAAGCCACAACCCAGCCTCAATCACTGGGGTAATGGTCAGCTTTTAGCATTGCTCTTTACTGACCTGGTGGTATGATTCTGGTATCATTTAACCTTGCTTTCCCATATTTGAAGTAAAAGGGTGAGACCCACAGAGAGGAGGGAAGATTGGCCTCAGAACAGGTTTAACCCCAGCTCAGCACCACTCTCCTCATGGTGGATTTGGTCAATGCTAAGCCTGCTTCCTCCTCAGCCAGGTAGACCAGTTCATAGTGACTGGAAGAGGGAAGAGGGCTATATGAGAACAAAGGGCATGCCACACATGCATACATGTACACACACACACACACACACACACACACACACACACACACACAGACAACTGTTCTCTGAAGTCCATGTCAGTTTTGGTACAAAATGGAATTTGGAATCATCAAACCTGAGTTTGCAGCACTGAACAAGGGCAGGGATGCTACCAAGATGTCTCTTAAGCCTGGTGTGGTGACACATGCCTGTAATGCCAGCACTTACCAGGCTGAGACAGGAGAATCACCGTTTTAAGGCCAACCTAAGCTCCATGGTCTATGGGTATAGCTCAGTAGTGGAGTCTTTTTCTAGAATGCACAAGGCTCTGGTTCTATCTCCAATACCAGAAAAAGCAAAATAAATTTGGAGTTGTGTGCAGTCCTCACATACTCTCAGGCCTCATTTTCCTTGTGTGTAATGGGATCGTTGCTATGAGGATTGAGTGATATGGAACACATGAATGCTTTTGAAAATATCAAAGATAGTGCAAATCAAAATATAGGGGATGCCCTTGTTATTATAGTGGTAGGTGTCTCTTCCTGTGACATGGGAGGCCAGGGTTCAATCTTCTGATGGGGAAGCAAGCTATCCTGTCTACAGCCATACCACCTGAACACACCAGATCTTGGCAAAAGGTAGGGAGCCTTCTTGGAAGGCCCTTAGTGTGATGACTATGATTCCTGCTCATCTCCCTTGGCACATCACTGCATACATTTTAGATACGCAGCCATGCACATAGATGAGATGGGCCTTCTCAGTCCATTTCACAACTGGTCATGGTGGAAATATTGGACTCATATCCACTGTCCCAGGAAGTTCCCAGACACCGGTAGTCAAATGAATGTGCCTTAGCTCAGTTATTGAACAAGCGAGTCCTTTAGCTCAGATACTTGATTATTATTGCTTGAATCTGAAATATCCCTGGGAGCTCATGTGTAAAAGTTTGCTCCCCAGATGTTGGCACCATTTGGAGGGGCTGAGGAACCCGTTGGAGCCGGGACTCTACAGGCAGAAGAAAGAGGTCATGCTTTCCCCTGGTTCCTGCCCACACCCTGCTTCATGATCTGCTGTGATGTGAATGACCTTTACCACACTCTCCTGTCACCATGAACAGAACTGTTCCACCATGTCTTCTCTGCCATAATTGACGGAAACCTTCTAATACCACGAGCCATAATAAATCTCTCCTCTCTTACAATGTTTCTGTTGAGAATCGTGGTCACGGCAGAATGTAGTATGGAAACAGGGAGATTAGAAACCAGCAGGCCTCCATGACAAGCATCCTGGTGGGTGTTCCAGTCAGAGGAACACTCGGGCTTTGGGGTAATGAGTAACCTAGTGAGCCAGGCAGTGCTCTGTACACTGTCTGTCAGAGAAGATGAGGAGGCTGTTATTTCTAACCTCTGCCCAGGTCTCTCGGTGTGTCAGGCCTCTGCCTCACCCCTTTCCTCCACTGTTGTCTCCCACTTCCGTTCCCCCACGCAAATCTCAGTATTTCTCATTACGGCCAATGACCTGTTTTAGTTCCTGACTCAGAATGGGCAGAGCTCGACACTGGGTGGCTGACTACTGTCTTGTAAGAGGCTAATTTGGGAATTGTAGAATCAAGTGTATCTTCCCTTTTGCTCATACACCAGGCAGATGGTCAGAAAGGCATCTGCTGAGCGAGTGCACTTAAGTAATCTTGTTGCTGCTGGGATCTCCATAGAGTGCACGTTAGGAATTCATGCAAGCAGTAAGTTTACAGTTGTAAAACCCATGGAAGTGTCCTGAGAATTCTCTTAGAAGCTAATAAAAGCTTGTAGCAAGGGAAAGCATCTTGGGGATGTGTCTGAAAGCCTGTGCTTAATACCCATCTGGTCCTCCAGAATACAGACTCCAGTGAAGAATGCTCACAGGCAGGCCCACCAGCTCAGAGACAGGATGGGCCCTCTCTCATTGGGGAATGGACTGAGGTGTGGGAAGCCAAACACCTATGTCAGCAAAAACTGTTGGTAAAGGTGCTCCCAACTGGGCAGATGGTCCTCTGATAATCAACGGCTTCATGGCCAGCCTGAGCTCTACAGTTTAAGATTCACAATGAGCCAGAGTGTATATTGGATTCAAGGCAAAGGAGAGGCTGTGGATTCCATTCATGGACTCTTGGGATACCCCATAGTTGTCCACAGATAGAGGACTGTGGGGTGGGGGTGGGAGGACTCTTTTTAAATTAGAATGGTGACTAGTGGGTGCTCAATGACATGGAAGCCAATTTGAGATAAAGAATGCCCTGAGGTCTCCAGATGCCATGGAGCAGAGATCAGCTGTCCTGCTGGGCTCACCCAAGTTCTACCTTGAGAGTCTACCTCCGAGTTTCAGAGGGCTTTGCTATTGAGGACTAGGTGTCTAGAAAATGTTGCAAACACACTGTCAGTTCTGCAAGTGAAATGGGATGTGCTCAGGAAGCATTTAACTGAAACAACCACAGGCACACAGGGTCACTCTCTAGAGACTCTTCACTCATCATGCGCTCTGTGCTTCTGTCTTACACAGATTCTAGCTAAATTTTATTGTATGTAGGATGCCAAATATTTCTTTAGGCTATTTTTAGTATCTTAAGGAATTTATTTCCTTTTAAAAAAATGTTATTTTGTTTTGTTTGAGATAAGATCTCCTGGAGCCCAGGTTGGCTTCAAACTCTGCCCTGCAGCTACAGATGACCTTGAAACCCTGACCTGTCTGTGTCGGTCCCCTAGCTGTTGGAATTATAGGCATGTATCCCAAACTGACCTCTCAGAAATGATAATATTCTAGAGAGACACTGGTGTCACTCAATCTGACTATCAGACTATTGATAGATCCCCACAAACTGAACACCCTACCCCCTTACTACTAGACTATGAAATGATAGAACCACCCCCCACCTCCAAACAGAACATTCTGTCTCTCTTCCCCCCCCACAGAATTTCATTTCAGGAGAAGGAAAGGGTTGAAGCCTGGTGACAGACAAAGGAGGAATTTGTCTCTTAGAAAACACAGTTCTAACAACTTGCTAGACTCTTTCCAGGATGAGACTCACCCCCAGACTATGCTAGGTCAGTGCAGGGCAGGACCACACCTCAGTCTAGATGGCTTAGTTGAGCCCATTCCTGGCTCTGTATTTAAACTTTACCCTCACTTCACAGCCCTGCAGATGGACCGGAGTTGAGGCTATCACTGGACCTCTTAGTCTTTCTTCCCAATGTGGCTATACTGAATAAATGTCCTTTCTCTGCCCTTGAAACTACTAATTTGGATGTTTAAATTGGATCCTTGAGGATGGATAGCCAAACCTGACTTCTTGGGATACAGAATGTGACCCTGATTTCAGTACCACCAACAGGCCCAACTATTTTTTTACATTGTGTATATTTCAAATCTTTAAGAAATACATAGTTAACCTTACGTGTGTCTTGGCCACATTTAAAAAAAATTCTCATATAGTGGCTGTCTCTGTTGCTGTTCTAAAACACCATGACTAAGGCAACTTTTAGAAGAAAGCATTTAATTGGGGGCGTGCTTATAGTTTCAGAGGGTGAGTTTATGACCACCATGGCAGGGCACATAGCAGCATGCTGACAGGTGGGCAGGCAAGCATGGCACTGGAGCAGTAGCTAAGTGCCTACATCCTGATCCACTGGCAGTGGGCAGAGAGAGAGGGACTGAGCTTGACATAGGATTTTGAATCCTCAAAGCCCACCCCCAGTGACACACCCACTCCAGCAAACCCATACTTCCTAATCCTTCCCAAACAGTTCTACTAACTGGGACCAAGCATTCAAACATATGAGACCATAGGGGCCATTATTATTCAAACCACCATAGTGACACCTACTAAGTAATCTGGAATATTTCTTTATTCCACAAAAATAATGAAACTTTGTTTTTAACTAGCACATCTTGATACTATAGATCTTCTATGCTTTATGGTTGGTGACCCCTTTTAAAAATTAAATATTAATTTTGCCAATTGAAAAATTGGCAAGAGTTGTCTTGTGCTTCACAAAGAATGGTGTTTTAAAAATATTTTAAATTTATTTTTGACAATTTCATACATATAGATAATGTACCTTCATCATAAATTCTGGTCTTCGGGTCAACCTCTACTCCACTGGTGGATGGATGGAGTACCTTGTAATCTTTCACCTTTGGTGGGAACACATCTTCTCTTGGGCTGATGGAATTCCCAAGACTTGGTAAGGGGTTAAGTTGGATGAAGACAAGCTTTGTCCTGAAGCAAAAAAAAGCCTTCTTACAGGCTGCTAGACTGCAGTCACAGGGCATCTTTGGAGATCCCAGAGGGCAAGACACATGAGGGTTATGGGAAAGTGGCAGCAACACAGCCATGGCCTGGTGCGACCCTGGCTGGTCCCCTTGGGGCTCCTGCTTGGTCCCCATAAGGCCCTTTGCTAGGAATGATGAAGGTGCTGACCCAGCAGGAAGCTGGACATGGTGGATCCTGAACTCAGGTCCACTTCCAGCACCATCTATCTGTTTCTGGAAGCCCTTCACCCCTCAGGCAACTTTAGCCCTCTTTCCCCGCCATCTGTCTCTTTAGTCTCCTCGAACTCTAGGAGATGCTCCACTCTCCTCCAGTTCTTCCCTTCTCCTGTCTGTCCTTGTTGAGTGCAAGGAAATTTCCACTTTGGGATCCGAAGTCAGGAAGAGTCATTTGCTGTGTTTTGCCTTATGTTCTGTCTCATTTCTCCCCTGGGACCATGAGGCCAGAAAGTGGGGCTGACAGGAAGGGAGGAAAGACAAGGGAATGGTGATGCTGGGGAATAGTGTTGACTTCTGTCTCAAACTCATTATCCCTATGCTTCTCTGAAGCACTTCTGAGTAGAGATGCAAGGCATAGCATCTGCTGCCTTCTCACACTAGCTCACCTTCTGGTCAGCAGTCCCTCTTCAAAGACATTCTTACCTTTCCAGTCCCAAGTGCAGGGCACACCCATGCTAGGTCCCAGAGCGCTGGACTTAAAACTGTTTCTGACCCAAGGGACCAGGGAAGCCAGACCTCAGCCTCTGTGCTTCATTTACTCATCTATAAAGTGGGTCAGTAGTAGAATTTTCCCTTTGGGTTGTTGGAGGGATAAATAAGCTACCATGAGCAGATTATATCAAAGTGGGCCTGGAACCTAGCCAGAGATAAGAGCTGATTATGACAGCTACCATTGCAGACAGTGGAGCCCTCTTGGGGGTTCTTAGCAGGGTAGAATTGATTAAGGCCTTGCTTTACAAGGTAGTGTAAAGCATTTCTCTGGTAGTGTATTGGGAAATGAATTGGAACAAGAGTTCTGGGATGGTTAATCTTCACTGTCAATGTGACTGGATCTTTTTTTTTTTATATAATTTATTTTATTTTATTTTACAATATAATTCAACTTTACATATCAGTCATAGATCACCCCATTACCCCTCCTGCCACCCCGCCCCCCTCTCCCCGGCCCACCCCCCATCCCCTCCTCCCAGGCTGAGCCAAGGGTCTCTACTAAGCCCCAGGTTTCAAACAGCCAATTCATGCACTGAGCACAGGACCCGGTCCAACTGCCTGGATGCCGCCCAAACAGATCAAGCCAATCAACTGTCTCACCCATTCAGAGGGCCTGATCTAGTTGGGGGCCCCTCAGCCATTGGTTCACAGTTCATGTGTTTCCGTTTGTTTGGCCACTTGTCCCTGTATTCCATCCATCCCTGGTCCCAACAACTCTAGCTCACATAAACCCTCCTCCTTCTCGCCAATTGGACTCCCGGAGCTCCACCCAGGGCCTGACCATGGATATCTGCATCTAGTTCTCTCACCAGGGTAGGTCAGATCGGGCTACCTCTCGACTATTGCCAGCAGTCTATTGTGGGGGCATCTCCGTGGATCTCCGTGGGCCTCTCCAGCACTCTGCCTCTTCCCATTCTCATGCGGTCTTCATTTATCATGAACATTCCTTGTGTTTCCTCTCTGCACTTGATCCAGTTGGGATCTCCCGCTCCCCCAAGTTCTCTCTCCCTCGCCCCTCGCCCCTCATTATCCCCACTCATGTCCAGTCTGTTCATGTAGATCTCATCCATTTCTCCATCATTGGGCGATCCCCATGTCTTTCTTGGGGTCCTGTTTTCCAGGTAGCCTCCCTGGTGTTGTGAGTGGCTGACCAGTCATCCTTGTTCCACAACTAGTATTCTCCTATGAGTGGGTACATACCATGTTTGTCTTTCTGAGTCTGGGTTACCTCACTCAGGAGGATTTTTTCTAGATCCCTCCATTTGCCTGCAAACCTCATGATGTCGTTGTTTTTCTCTGCTGAGTAGTATTCCATTGTATATATGTACCACAGTTTATTTATCCATTCTTCAGTTGAAGGGCATCTAGGTTGTTTCCAGGTTCTGGCTATTACAAATAATGCTGATATGAACATAGCTGAGCAAATGCCCTTGTGGTATGGTTGAGCATTCCTTGGGTATATGCCCAAGAGTGGTATAGCTGGATCTTGGGGGAGATTGATTCCCAATTTTCTAAGAAAGCGCCATATTGATTTCCACAGTGGCTGTACAAGCTTGCATTCCCACCAGCAGTGGATGAGAGTTCCCCTAGCTCCACATCCTCTCCAGCACAAGGTGTCCTCAGTGTTTTTGATCTTAGCCAATCTGACTGGTGTAAGGTGGTATCTCAGGGTTGTTTTGATTTGCATTTCCCTAATGATTAGGGATGTTGAGCAATTCCTTAAATGCCTTTCAGCCATTTGTGTTTCCTCTGCTGAGAATTCTCTGTTTAGTTCTATAGCCCATTTCTTAATTGGACTGTTGAGAATTTTGATGTTTAATTTCTTGAGTTCCCTATATATTTTGGATATCAGTCCTCTGTCCGATGTGGGGTTGGTGAAGATCTTCTCCCATTCTGTGGGCTGTCGCTTTGCCTTATTGACCGTATCCTTTGCTCTACAAAAGCTTTTCAGTTTCAAAAGATCCCATTGATTGATTGTTTGTCTCAGTGTCTGAGCTACTGGTGTTATATCTAGGAAGCGATCTCCTATGCCAATGCGTTCAAGACTACTTCCTACTTTCTCTTCTAGCAGGTTCAGAGTAGCTGGATTTATGTTGAGGTCTTTGATCCACTTGGACTTAAGTTTTGTGCACGGTGATAGATATGGATCTATTTGCAGCCTTCTGCACGTTGATATCCAGTTATGCCAGCACCATTTGTTGAAGATGCTTTCTTTTTTCCATTGTACGCTTTTGGCTTCTTTGTCAAAAATTATATGTTCATAGGTGTGCGGATTAATGTCAGAGTCTTCAATTCGATTCCATTGGTCCACAAGTCGGTTTTTATGCCAGTACCAAGCTGTTTTTATTACTGTAGCTCTATAGTAGAGCTTGAAGTCAGGGATCGTGATGCCTCCAGAGGTTGTTTTATTGTACAGGATTCTTTTGGCTATCCTGGGTTTTTTGTTTTTCCATATGAAGTTGAGTATTATTCTTTCCAGGTCTGTGAAGAATTGTGTTGGTATTTTGATGGGTATTGCATTGAATCTGTAGATAGCTTTTGGTAAAATTGCCATTTTTACTATGTTAGTCCTGCCTATCCATGAGCATGGGAGATCTTTCCATTTTCTGACATCTTCTTCAATTTCTTTTTTCAGGGACTTGAAGTTCTTGTCATATAGGTCCTTCACTTGCTTGGTTAGCGTTACCCCAAGGTATTTTATGTCATTTGTGGCTATTGTAAAGGGTGATGTATCTCTGATTTCCTTCTCAGCCTGTTTGTCAGTTGTATATAGGAGGGCTACTGATTTTTTTGAGTTGATCTTGTATCCTGCTATGTTGCTGAAGGTGTTTATAAGCTGTATCAGTTCCTTGGTTGAATCTTTGGGGTCACGCAAGTATACTATCATGTCATCTGCAAATAGGGAAAGCTTGACTTCTTCCTTTCCCATTTGTATCCCCTTAATCTCCTTATGCTGTCTTATTGCTCTGGCTAGAACTTCAAGTACTATATTGAATAAGTATGGGGAGAGCGGACAGCCTTGCCTCGTTCCTGATTTTAGTGGAATTGCTTTGAGTTTCTCTCCATTTAATTTGATGTTGGCTGTTGGCTTGCTGTAAATTGCCTTTATTATGTTGAGGTATGTTCCCTGTATTCCTGATCGCTCCAAGACCTTTATCATGAAGGGGTGTTGGATTTTGTCAAATGCCTTTTCTGCATCTAGTGAGATGATCATGTGGTTTTTTTCTTTCAGTTTGTTTATATGGTGTATTACATTGACGGACTTTCGTATGTTGAACCACCCTTGCATCCCTGGGATGAAGCCTACTTGATCATGGTGGATAATTGTTTTGATGTGTTCTTGGAGTCTGTTTGCCAGTATTTTATTGAGTATTTTTGCATCAATGTTCATGAGGGAGATCGGTCTGTAGTTCTCTTTCTTTGTTGTATCCTTGTTTGGTTTAGGAATCAGGGTAATTGTAGCCTCATAGAAGGAGTTTGGTAATGTTCCTTCTGTTTCTACTGTGTGGAACAATTTAGAGAGTATTGGTGTTAACTCTTCTTTGAAGATCTGGTAGAATTCTGCGCTGAAACCATCTGGCCCTGGGCTTTTTTTGGTTGGGAGACTTTTAATGACTGTTTCTATTTCCTTAGGTGTTATTGGACTATTTAAACAGTTTATCTGGTCTTGATTTAACTTAGGTATGTGGTACCTATCCAGAAAATTATCCATTTCTTTTAGATTTTCCAGTTTTGTGGAATAGAGGCTTTTGAAGTATGACCTGATGATTCTCTGGATTTCCTCAATGTCTGTTGTTATGTCCCCCTTTTCATTTCTGATTTTGTTAATCTGGATGCTCTCTCTCTGTCTTTTGGTTAGTTTGGATAAGGGCTTGTCTATCTTGTTGATTTTCTCAAAGAACCAACTCTTTGTTTCATTGATTTTTTGTATTGTTCTCTTTGTTTCTATTTTATTAATTTCAGCTCTCACTTTGATGATTTCCTGGCGTCTATTCCTCCTGGGAGACTTTGCTTCTTCTTGTTCTAGAGCTTTCAGGTGTGCAGTTAAGTCACTAGTGTGAGATTTCTCCAACTTCTTTATGTGAGCATTTAGTGCTATGAATTTCCCTCTTAGCACTGCTTTCATAGTGTCCCATAGGTTTGGGTATGTGGTGTCTTCATTTTCGTTGATCTCTTAGAATTCTTTAATTTCTTTCTTTATTTCTTCCCTAACCCATTGGTGACTCAGTTGAGCATTATTCAGTTTCCATGAGATTGTAGGT
>CABHPH010143699.1:17199-31861 GCA_902168325.1 Peromyscus nudipes | reverse complement strand
CTGTGGATAGGAGGGGAGAGCTGTGGATAGGTAGGAGAAGGCTGTGGATAGGAGGAGAGGGCTGTGGATAGGGAGGAGAGGGCTGTGGATAGGTAGGAGGGGGCTGTGGATAGATAGGAGGGGGCTGTGGATAGGAGGGGGCTGTGGATAGGAGAGGGCTGTGGATAGGAGAGGTCTGGCAGAATCAGAGTGGCACATCCAGGAGTGCTGCCAGAGGATATTTGTGCATCTGGTTAAGTGGGGATCAGACAGGACCAGGACTGTGTGGGTTCAAATCCCACCTCCCCTACTCATGGGCAGAGGCGTGCTCGACATTTCATGTTCTTTGGGTTTTCATTTTTCAGTGAAAACTGGGGACAGAAGTATCTACTTTTGGTGCTGCTGGTGTTACAGCAGAGAGGCAAAGTACAGCCATGCCCAGGCCGGGGTCTGGCACCTGGAACACAGGAAAGAACTTGTGTTAAAACTCACCTCCTATTGTTTGCCTCCAATGCTCCACCCACTTCAACAAGCAAGGCTCTTTAAAATCCCAGTGTGGAAGGTGGAGCTGTAGAAGGTGGAAGCATTTACCCTGGTGGAAAGTAGGGAGGAGGTCGTGGATGGTTTTCCATGTGGAGTGCCAAGCAGGGGTCCTGGATGAGTCTACTGCTTGAGAGTGAATGGGCTAATCCTCTGTGGGTGTGGCTCACTTACCTTGTGAGTCCTCTGCCCAGGGAATGAAAGAACTCAACTGGAATCCTATGCTTTCTTACCCTTCATTCCCAAGCTGTTGATTGTCCCTTCCCTTCTCCTGGGAGCCCCAGGCCCCTTTCCATCCCACTTGACATGGCTCCAAATCATTATCTACCTCTGTCATGTGAACTGGGCAGTCTGCCAGCAGGTCAGTGCACACATAATTTGTGGTACCTACCTAGAGTGTCTGAAAGATCTATCACTCTGTCAGGACAGAGAATGATTACATTTTTCCCTCCTCCTCCTCCCCCTCCTCTTCCTCCCTTCTTTTAAAAGTACAATAAGGGGGCTGGAGAGATGGTTCAGAGGTTAAGAGCACTGGCTGCTCTTCCAGAGGTCCTGAGTTCAATTTCCAGCAACCACATGGTGGCTCACAACCATCTGTAATGAGATCTGGTGCCCTCTTCTGGCCTGCAGGCAGAACACTACATACATAATAAATCTTTTTTAAAAAGTACAGTAAGAATTGGTATTTTCTTCAGTCTCTCCCCTCATCCTGTAAAGAGAGGAATAATCAAAAGGTGTTTGTTTCCTCAGGCTGCAGTGCAATCTTCCAAGGCCCCAGGAGAAGAAGAAATACAAGGTAGGACTCATGTCTCTGGAGGTTGGGATGGCCTGCCTGAGGGCTGGGTGGCGTGCTTCTCATGTGTACGTGGCCATACCTGTGAAGATTCCAAACAACAGTGTGCTACCCTGGTCACCACAGAGGCCACCCTGAGCCACAGTTATTCCACCCAGTGCCGTTCTCCTCACCAAAGGCATACCCGATACTACTTGCCCTTCAAGAACACACATTTGAGTAACCAATATTAATATCATTTGTCTGTGAGATGGGAGAAGGGTTCTGGGGTTGAGCTGGGAGGTGCAGATAGGAGGCTCGATGCACATGGGTTATGAACACTGATTGACTAAAGAGGGAGGAAAAGAAATAATATCCACTCAGAATTTAGAAGCTTAAAATATAGTTCCCATTTCCCCATTTATTTATTTGCTTTTTCTTTTATATGTGTGGGTGTTTGCCTGCAAGTATGTATATATTGCTTGCAGTGCCCACAGAGGCCAGAAGAGGGCATCAGATCCCCTAGGACTGTAGTTACAGAAGGTCATGAGACACCATGTAGGTGCTGGGGACTGAACCAAGATCCTCTGAAAGGGCAGCCAGTGCTCTTAAACACTGACCTATCTCTCTGGTCTCTTATTTATTTAACTTTTAGTTTTCTGATGAGGGTGATGCCCCAGAGATAGAAATGTTGGGAAAGCCATGCTTTTTCCAGAGATTATTTACTGCAGCTGAACATATAACTTATTGTGAAACTGGGATTACATTACAGAATAAAAGTGAGTAAAGTTGATAATTATGTTAGGAGGGTGGGTATAAAGCAGAGAAAGCTGGTCACTCCCCCAACATCTTCATGCAGCTGGAGGAAGAAAAGTCTTGCAGGGATCTAGACAGCTGTCATAAAGCCTCCACAGGAGCCCAGCCAAGTGGTGCTCCTCAGAGGGGACTGTGAACCGCTCTTTACTCAGGTTCTGGTTTTGTTTCATTTTCATTTTCTACAGGAGCAGATCAGAAAGGAGCTGAGCAGTACTGGCTCCAGGCAGGCAGGAATGAGCCTAAAGATGTGTCTAGGCTCAACAGAAAGAGAACAGAACATTCACTGCTTAGGCAAGAAAGGCATCCAGCTTGCCTGGGGCAGTGAGCCGCTCCTCTGGTGAAGGCACAGCACCAGTCTGTGCATCTGAATGTGTGTAGAGGAAGCAGTTTGACAACATGATTGTTTAGCACAATGGTAGTAGATTCCCTCCAGAGCCTCCATCATCCACAGACTCCTAACTAGGTTTACAATATGAGGCAAAAGTGCCCTCCTGTGGAGTGGACTTCAAATCCAACCAGAGAGCAGTTGGTGTCCCCGTAACAGACATGCCAGTATTACACTAGAGGCACATCTTGGCTGGTAGGTCATTATTGTAGCCTGAAAAAGTCACAACTGAATAAGACTGTGGATGACTTTTCTCCCCCAGCAGCCCGAACAGTGGCTTCTGACACTATAAATGCCCTCTAGGTCAGGAGAGACGAAGTGTCTATCTCATGGCCAGCTTTATTTCTCTATGTCCTGTAAAACAGTGTGTGGTATCTTTGGCAGTAGGGTCATAGCACCAAGTTTTGGTGGAAACCAAGAACCATGGCGATAGCTTGTATCATTCAGGAGTGCTTTGGCGCCTCCCTGGCCAATGACTCATCGGGAGGTATCCCACACCTGGTGTAAGGATTTTTTGTTGGATAATCTGTGGCTTCTGGGAGAAATGGTATTCATCCATGGATGTTGTCTCCATTAAAATCCCTGTGGTTTTTCTTACTTGTATTTTTTTTTTTTTTTTTTTTTTTTTTGGTTTTTCGAGACAGGGTTTCTCTGTGTAGCTTTGCGCCTTTCCTGGCGCTCACTTGGTAGCCCAGGCTGGCCTCGAACTCATAGAGATCCGCCTGGCTCTGCCTTCCAAGTGCTGGGATTAAAGGCGTGCGCCACCAACGCCCGGCCTTACTTGTATTTTTAAGAATAAGCTTATAAAGTAGTAGGCGTTTATAGACTTTTTCACATGTCCTCAGCTTGGCTCCTTTCTCTTCCTCCTCTTCCTTCCCCTTTGGACTTTTCTGCCCTAGATCTCCTCCTCAGCTTGCATCCCTGTTGCCCTCTTTTCTCTTTCTAGCTTTTACTAGCCCAGAATGTTAAGCACATCACTCTACAAATTCCCAGCTAGGGTCACATATGATGGAGAATGTGGGGCAATTGTCCTTCTGGACTTCAGTTACTTGATTCAACATAATGTTTTCGAAATCCACCCGTTTCCCTGAGAATTTTATAATTTCATTTTTCTTTACAGTTGGCTAAAACTCTTTTTGTGTATATGCACCACATTTTCATTATCCATTCATCAGCTGAGGGCCATCTAGGCTGGTCCCATTTCCTTACCATTGTGAATTGAGCCGCAGCGAACATGGGAATGCAGGTAACTCTGTTGTACAGCATGAGGTCCTTGTAGTATATGCCAAGATGTGGTGTAGCGGGTCTCATCGCAGTTCTAGTTTTAGTGTTTTGAGGAACCTCAAAAGTGGCTTTTACTACAATGAATAAGTACCCCCTACACATACATGCCAGCATTTGTTGTTAATGGTTTTCTTGATCGTAGCATTTCTGATTGGAGTGAGAGGGAAGCTCAGGGTAGGTCTTCCATTTCCCTGTTAAGAGGTTGGATATTTTAAAGGTATTTATTAACCATTTGTGTTTTCTTTTGAGAAATGTCCAGTTCCACAGATGAGTTTTTTTAATTAAATTTAATTTTTTAGTTAAAATTTGGGGGGATTTTATTTATTCTTATTTTATGTGTATGGGTGTTTTGACTGCATGTCTGTGTATCACATGCATGCAGTATATAAGGAGGTCAGATTCCCTTGAACTGGAGTTACAGACAGTTGTGAACTGACACATGGGTGCTGGGAATTCAACCCGGGTCCTTTGGAAGAGCAGCCCATGCTCTTAACTGCTGAGCTACCTCTCCAGCCACATAGATAATTTTTAAATCAGTTTGTTTGATGTTTACTTTTTAAAGCTATTGTTGTATTTTAGGCACTAACCCCATCAGAAGTTTTCTTGATTTACGTTTGCTGAACCACCCCTGTGCTCCTGGAATGGAATCATCCCGAAGATGGTGAATGAGCTTCCTGTAGTGTTCTTGAATTCAGTTTGCATTATTTTATTGAGAATTTTAGCATCTATTTTTATCATGGAGATTTGTGTGTGTGTGTGTGTGTGTGTGTGTGTGTGTGTGTGTGTATGCATATGGTCTCATTTTGGAATCAGGATAATACTAGCTTCTTAAAAAGAGTTTGGGTCATTCCTTCCTTTTATTTTATGGAATAATTTGAGAAGTATTGGAGTTAGTTCTTCTGGGAAGGTCAAGTAGAATTCTGTGCTGCTGTCTAATCTTCCGTCCAATTAAATCTCCTTCTGTATCTCTCACAAGGACACATGTCTTTGGGTTTATAGTTTGCTAGGACAATCCAAGGTGATGGCATTACCTCAAAATTATTAGTTTAATTATTTGTATAAGCCTTACTTAAACAGTGAGATCACATTCACAGGTTCTAGGATTCCTCTTTAGGAAGTCCTGCTTTTTATTATTGGGATATAGGATGCTTCCACAAACATGTCAAGGTTGAATTCTTGGATGCAATAGTATTGGAGGTACAACCTATTGGGGGCACTTGAGTGATGGGGGAAGAACCCTCACAGACCAATGACATTCATGATGGAGTTGGATTAGTTCTCTGAGTGTGAGTTGTTATCAAGTTGAGGAGACCTTTCATGTCCTGTCTCTCTCACATACACCACTTATCCTCTCCCTCCAGCCTGAGGCGTGGTTGTATCAGACCCTCAGGAGAGGCTGATCAGCTCTGGCCACCATGTTCTTTGACACCATATTTACAGTGTCAAGAGTTGTCAGCCAAATACGCTCCTTTCATTCATGAGTTATTCGATCTCAGAAATCCTGTTTAAAGCAACAGAAAATGGACCAGGGTGTCACTATGTGCTCTACACATCAGTAGGACAGAGCCAAAGAGATATTCAACCCAGGGTGGCCAATTCCATGGCCAGAGACCTTCCCAAAATCACAGACATCAATGGGAAGAGGGACCTTTTATAATTCCATCTTTCATTTATGGTTGTTGAAACCATGACTCAGTAAACTCAAGTTTCTAGAAATGCAGTAAATTCCTCGTCAGTGTTGGCTAATATCTTGACACTTCTAGAAAGTCTTTAGATATTCTTTCTCTAAGGGGGTGGCTTGGACTAGCTCACTAGCTCATCCTGGATGACCCCACAACCTATTATTGTTCTTTCCATTGCCATTTTGGTGGAGGGGGATGCATCCCTATGCACAGAATTGTTGTGGTCCATATTTTGAAAGGCCAGCTCCATGCATGATGGATCACCCGACACACTTTATTAAAAGCCATTACAATCTCCAGCATTTGTCATATTAAAATATCTTCTAACAAATACCAGCTTGTTAGAGACTGGCTGTTAGGAGTCTAGGTTGGTCTTGTTTAGCTCTTACCTCGTCAGCTCCGACTCTTGCACTCAATCAAACGTTGGCAGCCAAAGCCCCAGATGGGTTTCCTAATGGATGGGAAACAGGTGGGGACAGCACGGTCGGCCGCAGTGGTGCCCAGACAATGTGAAACACATCAGCATTCACCCCCGCAGCACAGACTTGCTTCTCCGCGGAGAAAGGGGGACGAGAAGCAGAACTAAATGAGCCGTCCCTTTTTGTGCAAGTCATTACTAAGCTAAATGACTTTCGAAACGAAAATAAAACCCAGAGCAGCTTGTGTCGAACTCACATGCTAATGCAAAGCAGCACGGTTGTAGTGTTCGTGGTTACACACAGCCCAGCGCAGAAATCTTGATCAAAGCCTCTTGGCATCTGAAGTCATCAGTAACTCGACAGCCTATTTGGGCGAAAAGGGCTCCTTGCTGGCTGTCCTACATCAGGCCCACCCTGGAGACAGGCACAACTGAAGCAAACAAGGCTGCTGGCCAATCAAGACACCTCTTCTAGAGACCCGATGTGAGGTACAGGTCTGCAGTGACAGCCAGAAAAAAGATCGGGTTTCATAGAAGAGTGGTGTGTACACCGTCCATGCTGTTTGCATTGATGTCATCTGTTGTGGCAAGACTGACACAGAGACATGGAACAGTGGCCTTTGACCTCCAGGAGATGGGGGCTGCCAGTCCAGAAGAGGAGTGTGGGTGCTAAGCAAACAGAAGGACCGGATGCTGAGGCCCGGGAGGGATCTCATTGCATGATTCCTGATGTGTTCTTGCACACAGACTCCTGGGCTGTGGAGATAAATTATGGCTCAGTGTTCCTTATCCTAAATGCTCTGAGGTAGTGTTCCAGATCTGGGATTTTTTTTTGTGGTTTTCAAGCATTTCCCTGTTGTATGATAAAATATCTCAGGGATAGGACCCAAGTCTACATATGGAATTCAATTATGTTTCAGGTGGATCTTGCATGTATAACTTAACTAGTTTTATGTAATATTTTGGGGGAGTCTGCATTGTGACTGCAACCTGCCATCGGAGGACAATTGTGGAATTTGCTACTTTTAGAGTCATCTTGGTGCTCAAATGTTTTTTTGTTTGTTTGTATTTTATTTTAATTTGGGAGCATTTTGGATTTGGGGACTTTGGATATGAGCTGCTTAGCTAGTGTTTGCAGACCTTCCTCTTTATGAGTATGAGGTCCAGCCAAAGAGGTGGGTTATGGAAATAGAATTCCAGCTCAGTGTGGTGTTTTCTGCAGAAGCAGAGAGTGAGGGGTCTGAACATAGGGAAGATGCGGGCTTGCTCAGAAGGCAAATGTCCTCAGAGGAGGTAATGATATCTCCACAGAAACTGCTTGCAGACAAGGAACAAGCAAATCATCCTTCCGGTGTTTTCACCGACCAGTTCAATGACTCTGATAAGAGTATATTAGGAGCAGGTGGATCAATATGATTGACACATGAGTGGTCAGCCTGTGGTAGGCGCGAGGCTCAAATATTCCCTCATGTTTGCTTTTTAATTAGTCAGTGGTACCTCGCTTCACTCTCCAGCCCATCCTTGTAAGCGCGTCCTCTGGCACCGGAATCTGACTGCACCTTTGTTTCCTCAGTGGAGATGTCAGCAGGTGGAAAGGAGGCAGAGACAGGAGGGAAGGCAGCAGAGGTTGGTCAAGCTGAGGAAACACTGTTGCAAAGAGTAAGAAGGCTCACAGCAGAGTTGGGGACCTCTGAGGACACGCACTCAGAGGAAATAACGTGTACGAGAAGGACTATGGAACTACTGGGAAGAGTTCAGTCGCAAGGGTCCCTTAAGATAAGTCATGTAATGCGGGGCGGGTCTCTTCAGTAAGCGGTTGGCAGCAGCTCCTGAGGAAAAGCTGACGTGCTCCACGTTGGACCTTATGAATCAGACAGTCATTCAACCTTCTCTGGGTTTCAAGAGCAGCCTTGTGTGGAGACAGTACTGTGCACTCCAGAGAGAGACAGCAAACCAAATAAAGGATTCCAAGCCAATAGAGCTGTTACATCAATGGATTTATTACTGTTATGGGAACACGAGTGAGGGGTTGCTTACAGGAGGACGGGAGACAAGAACAGTTCTATCACCAAAAAGTCTCAAAAACCAAACAGCATGGAGCTTTCAGGACACAGTTTAGAAAAAGATTTTAAATTGTGAAAATCTCTCTCTCTCTCTCTCTCTCTCTCTCTCTCTCTCTCTCTCTCTCTCACACACACACACACACACACACACACACACACACATCTGATCTAGAAAATATATTCAATATAATTATTTTGGGGGACAATGCATTGATTTGAAAGGGCTAGCTTTTGGTTTTAGGTAGTGTCTTCGAGTTTCTATTACTGTGACAACCAAAAGCAAGTTGGGAGAAAAGGGTCTATTTCCTTACACTTCAGCATTGCTGTTCATCACTGAAGGAAGTCAGGACAGAAACTCAAGCAGGGCAGGATCCCGGAGGCAAGAACTAATTCAGAGGCCATGGAGGGGTGCTGCTCACTGGCTTGCTTCCCCTGGCTTGCTCAGCTGTTTTCTTATAGAACCCAGGACCAGCAGCCCATGGGTGGCACCACCCACCATGGGCTGGGCCCTCCCCCATTGATCACTAAATGAGAAAACACATTACAGCTGGATCTCATGGAGGCATTTCCTCAGCTGAGGCTTCTTCCTCTCTGATGACTCTAACTTGTGTCAAGTTGACACACAAAACCAGCCAGTCCAGGTAGGATGTGAGATTTCAATGGAATCCTTAAGTAGAATATCTGAAGTTTCTTTCCTGGGGGAGTCATAAAGAGAAGAGGGCAGATTCAGTTAGTGAAGAATGCAGTGATTCCCTAGGGAGGCAATCTGGAGATATGAATGAGTGGGTATGATCCCTCCTCAGGAGCTTCCAGAAAGTTCTGCAGAGACAGAAGAAGACCATGAGCTGCAGTTGGCTAGTGTCTAGGGGGATTGACCCTGGGGAGGACAGTGAGTGTCTAGGAATGACCCTGGGGAGGACAGTGAGTGTCTAGGAGTGACCCTGGGGAGGACAGTGAGTGTCTAGGGGGATTAACCCTGGGGAGGACAGTGAGTGCTCTGAGTTAGGTAGGACCTGGAGCTGGAAGGTGAGGTCAACTCCTGGAACTGAGAGAGCTCTGAAGGCCTGATGATAAAACACAGTTTGATCCCCAGAGCTGGGGTGGGCATGGTGGCCCGAGCCTAGCATCATCTTAGACAAAAGAAGGGCTTGAGACACGGTGTTTCCACAAACGCTGATTGATCTCGCTCTCATCAGGACACAGTTGACTTGTAGACCACATGTTCCATGTGTTCTTCCTGAAACCTACACCTTAGGGCGTCCCACAGACCAAGTTCTGATGAAGTCCATGGCTTTCAAAGTAAGCATACCTTACTTGAAATGCAGCTGTGCTTGCCTTAGAGATTATTTTAAACAACTGAAATGCTCAAAAGACAGCCATGTGGCTGTTCTTCACCACACCATTTGTAAGAAAAAAATAGAATTGATAAAAATGACCAACAATGGGAGAATGATTAAACAAATTATGACACCCACATGATGAAATATTGTGTGATCGTTAGAAATTATAATATAGGACTATATTTATTGACCTGGGCAAATGCCCACAAGATAAGATTACAGAAAAAATAACTGTTGAAAACTACAAAGTTGTTTCCATTTGTACAAAAAGTACATTGTATATATACTATCCTCTGTGGAGAAAGCTGAGAAAGACACAGAGCAGAAGGTAAACAGCAATTACTTCAGGGTGGAGAATTGGGGTGTTCCTTTTAAACCTGACATTCTTCTTCATTCCTTATATCCTGTGTATGACTGTCATAATGTGTATCTTAAAAAATATTTTTATTGTATGTGCATGAGTGTTTTCCGTGTACATATGCCTGTGCACCACATGTGTGCCTGGTGCCTGTGGAGGTCAGAAGAGGGCCTTGGATCCCCTGGAACGGTAGTTACAGGTGTCTGTGAACCACCATGGGGTGTTCGGATTTGAATCTGGGTCCTCCTGAAGAGCAGCCAGTGCTCTTCACCACTGAATCATTTCTCCAGGCCCTGTAATGTACATTTTAACCAACAGAACTTCATAAAGCAACTTCTGTTTTTCAACCCAAAACCCAACTGATGCTTATATTGAATATGATTAACCTGAAAATGTAAAAACCTAAACTTCCCCCAATTCTTAATTTTTCTGAGTACTTGGAGTAGCATTATAAGTAAAAAGGTTCCTTAATTTTTTTTGCACAAAATTATCAAAATACTGTATGAATTATTTTGGAGCTGTGTGTGAGAATGTATACAAAACATAGATGGAGCTTGGGTTTTGATTTGGACACTTCCCCACGATACCATATTTTGTATATGCAAAGACTCCAAACCCGAGACACTTAGAAAAAGTGTGAAAAGTCCCAACCATGACACACTTCTGGTCCCAAGCACTCCAGATAAGGAATACCCAACCTGTCCCTTTAAGTTCTGCTAGGTAGTTAAAAGCACACATAGTAGAAAAATATTTGGGGTAATACTCACTGAGCGTTAAATGTTATTATCTTTGAGTGGGTGGGATTATGGATGGTTTACAGTTCATTCTTTCGGCTTACCTCTGTTATGAAAATGTTCTACAATGGAAAGGTTTTGCTGATATAATCGCTGAGTGGGAGAGGGAACCTGTCAGCTGGCTGTCTTTCTTTCCTGGTTCTGGTGTGGGTGGGTAGTCCACTGTTATACTCTGCACTCGCTCCAAGATTCTTGGGGCTGAGGAGTTTTGATATGGCTAAGTTCTTGGCCAGGTCCAGTCATCGAATCCAATTAGCTGAGAGGAGGGAAAAGGAATGGACATTTTGAACCAAAGGGCCTGGACTTGTACTAGTTAGTATCCAAAGAACAGGATTCTCATTAGTAGTAATCTAAAAAAGACATATAAAAAAGCCAGACGACATCAACAGAGTGACAGCATCCAGTGCCAGCTTCAATCAGCATGGCAGTTAGATGATCAGATGGGAATGGAGCTCTGCCATAAGAACAAACCCAAAGAAGGCAGAGCCAGTGACCCCGCAGAGACCAGCGAGTCCTGTTGTTACAAACAATGTGGAGCCGTCAACCCCATCCCAAACAGGAAAGCGGATTTGAAGTATTTTGTGACTTGCAGCAATGTAAACTAGTCCATGATCATGAAAGAAAAAAAAAAATGAGGCTATTCAAAGAGTGACTAGCTGTTGGTGGTCTACAGCCTTCTGAGTTGGGGGTCAATGTTAGAATGAATGTCAATGGCTCAGAGAAACCCCATGTGGCAGTTTATCTTGGTTGTCCACTTAACTGGATCTGGGACCAAGGAAGAGACATACTTCTTGGCAGATCTGTGAAAGGGAAACCCCCATCCCCCAGAGTGGGTAGCACTTTCCAGTTACAGACACAAAGAATTCTGAGGAGAAACAGGACTACTCTCAACTTTCCCCTTCACCCCTTACTGTCGGCTGCACCCACCCTCCACTGACACCAGAGTCCAGATTCATTGGCCTTCCAAAGCTCCTAAAAGACAAGTGACTTTCCAAGAATCTTCCAGGCATGTAGCACCCGTCTTGGGTTGCGGAAACAGTGGTGCTCGCTGTATGCCGAACAGGCACTGGGCTCTCCACACAGATGGTCACTGTTGGACTACCCAGCCTGCATCCCGTAAATCAGTCTAAGGAAGCACTTTGGGGTTTTTTTGGTTTTTTTTTTTTTGGTTTTTTTTTTTTTTTTTTTTTTGGTTTTTTCGAGACAGTGTTTCTCTGTGTAGCTTTGCGCCTTTCCTGGAACTCACTTGGTAGCCCAGGCTGGCCTCGAACTCACAAAGATCCGCCTGGCTCTGCCTCCCGAGTACTGGGATTAAAGGCGTGTGCCACCAACGCCCGGCTTAAGGAAGCACTTTGTAATGTACATTCACACTACCAGTTTTGTTTCTCCAGGCTTTGTTTCTTCAGGCTAGAACACCCCGTGAAGAAGGCCATCTCTGACATAACACAGAGAATGACTCTGTCTGGGGGGTTAGGATGGTCACTCTCCAGTTCTGTTAGTCAGGGCAAATGAGCTAGCCTTTCCATGATTGGTTTTCTCATCTGGAACATGAGAATGACAGTTATTTCTACCTCAGAGCTCTGGTAGACTCAGGGAAGATTTAAATGCACCATTTATACCCCACTGTTTCACTGAGGTGGTTGTGAGAGCTTGGAAAGCCAATCCACCCACCCAAGGTCGGAGAGCAGAGCCGAGCATCCCAAGGACACAGAGTCCAATGCTCTCCCACTTTAGAGGTGAATATTTTGAATGGATCATATTTTCCATTGGGAAAACCAGATAGATTCCACAGAGCTGAAAATTACCAGGGACCTGCCTTCTAATAGCATCTGCAACACAGAATGCACTTGGTCCTCGTGCATATATGTCTCTTAGACTCTGTGGCTCCTGTCATTCTCTCTTGGCTCTGTTTACGACCTCTTGGGATAAGACATACAGTATGCAGTGTTAGGGACCAAGTGTGATCCAGAGGTTACAGTGAGCTGGCGGCTCTGTGAGGTGCCAGGGACACTCAAGCCACAAGGTAGTGAAGAGATGGATGCAGAACTAATATCTGCTGCATTGAGCTCCATGCATCTTCCTCCTCAGCTTTTCCCTAGTCACTGGGCAGTCACTCACTCATCTTAGAGTTGAACTGTGTCTCCCATGGAGGGAGGACAAAGGATGGTGAAATGATAAGCGGTGCTGGTTACTGTGCAGAAAGGTCACGGTCACGACAGAACCCAGTATTAGCTTCAGAGCTTTATTAGGAGGAAGAGGGGTGTGTGGGGGAGTACAAGAGAACCAGCCCTGGGAAGGAGCTTGTGCAGAGAGCAGAGAAAAAGATGGTGGGGTCAGGGGAGAGAAAGCAGAGCAGAGAGAGAGGGTGGGGTCTGCATCTGACTTTTTAAGGGTTCCTGGTGAACATGCACAGGCAGGTTTATAGAGCTACACCACACATCACTGATTGTGTGACCATGCCACACACATAGTTGCCAGCACACACTGATGACGTAAGACGCAAGACCCTTTGCTAAACTCCTGAGCTGCGCATGTGTGGTCATGCAACTAGAGTGAGGGCGGAATTTTAACAGATGGGCCATATTTCCACTTGACTTTCCCAGATAGAAGTCTAGAAAGGAGTAAGAACTAATTCAAGTGGACTCAGATGGTGTCCCCTGCTGGCGGTGAATCCTAACACCCTGTCACAGTGTTCCACCTGCAGAGGGACAGATTTGCAAGTAAATTACAGGGAAGAGGGTGTAGTGGTGAAGGGAGATGGGAAGAGCATAGCTCCTGGAAGAAAATCTCAACTGATTTCAATCCCTGACTCTACCTCTCAGGCTCTGGGCCCTGTGCCAGTGAGGAATAAGAGCCTGGCTCTTGCAGTGACTCAGGGTCAGAGGTCATGTTGCACCACTTACTCCCAAGATCTCACTAAGCTCCAGTGTCTCATCAGTAGAACAAGGGAGAGATTAATGGCTCTTACTCACTCTGGTGCTGCAAGGCAGATTGGGTTGATGCCTGGAAATCCACATCAGGCCCAGAGCACTCAAATTATAATCATTGTTATTATTCACTTAATTTCTCTGTGCCTCATTTTCCTTATCTCTAAAATGGTTCTAACAACAAAGGCCTCATGAAGCTCCCTCAAAGGTTCAGTGAGTCAATGGCCACACGCCTGCTTTGCAAACACTAAATTTCTCCAGACACCTCTCAGAACTGTGAGTAGCAGTCCAAGCCTTGCTTTTGGAAAGCCCTTGTCACAAAGTAGGCATTTAACACCTACTGTGCACCAGAGAAAAAACACCAGAAAGTTCTTAGCTGGATCTTCCCAGGTCAGATAAAAAGGCGGTGCTCCAACTGGCCATCTGTAAACAGGCAACCTGGTCATTTCATGTAAAGCAAACAAGTAGCTGGCCCTGGTTACTTCCTCAGCAACAGCATTTCGAACCTGAAGTTCTTCTGAGAGTCATGCTGTGTCTCCCTTGCCCCTGGCATAGGTCGACTCTGGCAAAATCCAAGCCTACCTGATATAGGGAGATGTGACCACTCCAGAGGTAAGTCTTTGGGCAACTGTGATGGGCATCCACAGAGCCAACGGTGCATTAGAACCATTAGGGTACCTGTGCACTTGCCAGGCACTTGATTGTGATCAGTGAGCTTCCCCAAACTGTTCTCCAGATCTGGGTGTAGGGGAGAGTGGTGCTCTCTCCAGGCCATCTTCCCAGTTTTACCAGGAGCTACACTGGGCTTACAGTGGGCACAGGGTATGATGGGCTGGCTGAGTCTGGAGACCAACTCTGCTTTACCATGAGGCAGGTCAACATATAAGTCATTTTCTAATCTCCTGTCATTCCCAGGCTCTGAGCAGACTCCTGAAAATAAAATGCTGATCACTCCCATTCGTCCATCTGCTAGGCTCTGGGCTAATTGCTTTTCAGACAGAACCCCTTCATCCAGGATGAGGGTCAGGATAAGCAAGCTTTAGTTTATAGATGGAGAGACAAACTCAGGTAGATCCCCATGAGACCATAGAGGCCAGCCTCTGTGATCACTAGTCACTATTTGAGTCTTAACTTACATGTTCAAGGATTGGACCCTATGGAGCAATGGTCAGATCCCACAAATGTCTGGATGCCTCTCACTCTGCCTTTCTGTATCATTCTTTGTGTCTGGAATGCTCCCCATGTCTTCCTGCCTCTCTCTCTCTCTCTCTCTCTCTCTCTCTCTCTCTCTCTCTCTCTCTCTC
>CABHPH010143699.1:4813-17189 GCA_902168325.1 Peromyscus nudipes | reverse complement strand
CTCTCTCTCTCTCTCTCTCTCTCTCTCTCTCTCTCTCTCTCTCTCTCATTTCCTACTGATCTGGCATTAATATGTAAAGGCACTTCATGGCGGGGGGAGGGGAGATTCCTCGTGCATAAAGCAGCCCTGTGCCTTAGACTCTATTTGATTCATTTTCAACAACAGGAAATGGAGGCATTGAATGATGCACCAGCAGCCAACACAATCAAACAACAGTAAGAGTAGAGCCGAGATTTGAACCCACAGGAGTCAGACTTTGAAGCCCTCCATCCCCTCCACACCATGATGCTTCCCTTGGCTCCAGAATGTCTTTCTTGGAGAAGCCCTCTGTGACCTCTCCTGCTGGGTATGTGCCAGAGCCTGCCCTTACTGGTCTGCGAGAGTCGATTCCTAAATCGTCAGGGTTTTGCAAGCTTGTTGCTAAATACAGCAATTATTAAAGATTAAATTATAAAAACTTATAATTAAATAAATTATATAAAAAACAAAGGCTGTAAAGACTTAAAGCTCATCATTTTCTAATTATTTTATTACCTTTTACTACTCCCTAATGCTCTTAAGACTATTTACATCCCCTGAATGTGTAGGATGAGAAGTGTATGGAATGTCACGCTACTGTGCCTCTCAGGACATGGGTAGCTTTGGAAATGACTGTAGCTAGAACACTTAGACTCCAGTTAGCAATTAGCAAGTGAGATCAACTAGGGCTTAATTTAGTGTTGTGCTGATTGTTTAGACTGCAGTAGGTGACAGAGAAAACAAGAAAACAGTAACAATGCATCCCAAACTTTGCATGCCTCTTGCCTGGAAATTATGTTGTGATTTTCACAAAATGGAAGACATGGGCCTTTAGTATTTGAAAACTAGTGTCCAGTTTAGTAGAAAGAGTCACTGTAAACTAGTGGGGTTCTAACATCATCTCTGTGGTCCTAATTTCCCCTTAGCTGTTAGTATAAGTTAGAACACAACAGAGCTATACTCAAAAGCCAATCACTGGGCTTCGAGTACAGCTCAGTGGAAGGGTTTCTGCTTAGCCTGTGCAAGCAACCATGCCACAGATCTCTGGGCAGTTTCTCCCTCTCAGTTACCACAGCCCAGTACTGCAATCTCATGCCAGGGTGGCACTCCCACCCTGTCTACATCTTCTGGTCTCCTCCTGAGATCAGGGGTTGACTATTATCCCTCCTCCTCCTTGTCTAGTTCTTAGAAAGGCAATAATTATTGAATGCATACGTAATAATTGTGATTAGATGGAGAACTGTTGAATGCACACATGAGTGACTAGATGTATAGAGATTTAATGCTATCCTTTATTTGAACATAGGATTTGTCAAAAGGGAAAGAGACTAAACCTTTGATCTTGAGAGGGAACCACAATGGGCAGGCTTAGGTGTTAGTGTTAGTAACTTTTGTGGCCTGGGCACATCATAATGAGACCATGAGAAGAAGGGTAAAAGCATTCTAGAGTTAATGGGCCTTTCTGTCTCATGTTCAAGACTGAACCCCGATTAATACAGTACTTAGTTAAACGTAAGGTTATTAACCTCGCAACCCCTCACCCCTGCCGCTGGGTGGGGATGAACTGACGTCCTGGGCTTCAGAATCTGAGACAGTGGAGAAGCATGGACTGTTTTAATTACCCACACGTTTTCTAAGTACATCCATTCCTGAGAAGAAGAAGGAAGAGGAGGAGGAGGAGGAGATTACCTGTAAGCGAAGAGGTGGCTTTCAGTGGCTAAATTACCATTTCATGCCTTCGAGTGCTACCTGTGTCTGCTGAGGAAGAAAAAAAAACTTATTCAAAATAACTTAAAACTCATCTTCTGGACTACGGAAACAGTTCAGTTAGGAAAGTGTTTGCCTTAAAACCATGAGGGCCTGAGTTTGATCTCCAGAACCCATGATAAAACCAAACAATCTGTTTATGGTGGTGACATTTGCTTATAATCTGGGTGCTGGGGAGGCAGATGTGGACAGATCCCTGGGCACTGGTCAGTCAGTGGACTTGGTCCAGGCTGGTGAGAGATGGTGTTTGAAAATAATAAATAAATAAATACACAAACAAATCAATACTAAGTGGTAGCTAACACCTGATGAACAACACTCTAAGTTGTCCTCTGCCCTCCACATGTGTGTGCCCTTGAATGTGCCTACACACACACACACACACACACACACACACACACACACACACACACACACACGAAACAAATAAAAATAAAACAAAGGGGGAAAAACAGCTTACAAAGATCTCCAGAGGCCAGAGATAGTCACTGGGACAGAGGTCTACAGCAAACCTTTCTTTCTCTCGTTCTCTCACAGTTATCACATGACTCAAATATCACAACCATCACCATAGGCAGACCATACAACACACTTCTCCTTATAGTGTTGACCTGAGGACAGGTGGTCCTAAATTTCCTAAACAAATAATAGTCAGCAAATGAATCCGGGGGTGGGGTGGTGGTGGAAGGTTGTGGGGACAGCCATTAGCAGGTAAAGCCACACATCCAAGACAGTAGTGTTTAGATTCGGGGGAGTGGACACTTTGCTGTGGCCAAGCAGGTCAACTATTGGCTGCAATGGGGCCTCCCCCGACATATGCTTCTTTCTCTTAAAAAGAAGTGAAGGGTGGAGGGATTAGTTGCTTCAACTTGAAAGCAAGAGCTAGGGAAGGCATTAGCAGAGACTTTCTTGTGGCTCAGAGCTCTGATTACCACAATTAAAGTCCAAGGTGTGGTGCTCTTTGCTCAGCATGCACTGACACATGAAAGAAAATGATTCAGGCAAGGAAAATAATTACACGTTAATTTGTGTTTGGCAACTGTGTTTTATTCCCTTGGCCCACAAAGGGGAAGATAAAACGTGATACTGTGGAAAGTGTTTTATCTGCCTTCAGTGGGGTTGCCATGGACTGCTGAAGAGATGAGTATTTGTCGGCATTGTGGGGCTGTCTTCGATGCTCCAGCCTGCCGGGAGGAGCTCACTGCCTAGCTGCTTACTGCCCTGACCACTTTGTGTTTGTCGGGTTCCATGGGTCTGGGCAAGGGGAGAGGAGAAAAGATCCTCTCTGGGGTGAAAGCTCCAGGCTCTTTGAAGGAAGGGGTCATTCCTTTGGTGTGAACCTGCATTTGCTGCAAAGCACAGGTGGTCCTGTGAGAACCGCGAACTCAGCTTCCTGTGGAGACAGGCAAGCCACGTCCTGAGGACTAGGCAGGGCCAGGAGGCCTCCAGTGGCCAAATCTCCTGACGCCCTGTGAAGAAAACTAAGGAAGATTTTGAGAAGTGGGATGTCTCAGGCTTTCAGTGTTGGCTTCACCCGAACGTCCAAATGCCTGTTTGACCTGCATCAAGGTCGGAAGGACCAGGCTCTGATCTCAGCTCCGCCCCTTACCAACCCAGTGGCTTTGGACATGTTATTCAATCTCCCTAAGCCTGGGTTTCCTGTTTGTAAAGTAGAGACAATAAAAACGATCCCTCCCTCTAAGAGTTATTATGGGGATTAAATGAGATAATGCACAGTTATTTGCACAGCCCCTCACAAACAATAAGAGCTAAATAAATGCCAGTGACTATTTATAATTGAAGCCCTGGAAGAAGCACCATGTGAGGGTTAAAGAAAAAAATGCATTGCCCTTGGCTTTTTGTCAAATATGTGATCTGGGATATTACAGCTACCACACTGATAGTGAGATAATAACTGAACGACTGAATGAATGAATGAATGAATGAATGAATGAATGAAGATGCCAATGGATCCCAGAGGGAACCAAAAAGGTTCTACCTTGTCTTGCCATGGGGTTCCTTGCTGTAGTTCTTGCCTGCTTCATAAGTCTCCTCTGACCTCCACACTTTCTTCTGTAAAATGGGCTCAAAAGTTCAGAAGAGGCATTGCTGTGTCTAGTGGGAAGTTGCAGGGCTCTGAGCAAAGGGCAAGGGTGGCTGTCAGAGCCCTCCCTCCAGCTCTGAGGGGGCAAGGGTAGCTGTCAGAGCCCTCCCTCCAGCTCTGAGGGGGCAAGGGTGGCCATCAGAGGCCCCCTTCCAGCTCCGAGGGGGCAGGGGTGGCTGCCAGAGCCCTCCCTCCAGCTCTGAGGGGGCAAGAGTGGCCATTAGAGCCGCCCTCCAGCTCTGAGGGAACAAGGGTGGCCGTCAGAGCCCTCCCCTCCAGCTCTGAGGGAACAAGGGTGGCCGTCAGAGCCCTCCCCTCCAGCTCTGAGGGGCTCTTTTTGCTGGAATTGCTCAGCACTGAAGGAAGGGTCTTTCATTGGCCTATCCCATCTCACTCTCTTTCTGATTCGGCTTTCTGCCCCAGGAGGCTCACCGGAAAGTGGACTTTCTTGGGTATCTTCTGGCTGCCAGCCTGATTTGGTCAGTGGTAAACCCAGCTGGAAAGACAGGGTGGGAGAGAGGGAAAGAAGAGGGGGACAGAGGAGGGCGGAAGGGAAGGAGAAGTCAGAGGATTGGCGTTTCTTCTCTGGCCTCCTGTTTTACCCTGCTGCTGGTGTCCTGAATTCACAGGCTCACCCCACTAACCCTGGCAGCTTCAGGGCTGCTGCCTCTCCTCAGGTCTGGGGGTAGCTGCTAGCCCAGTCTTGGGGCATACCTCTGTCTTTTCTCCCTAAGCCCATGCCTCTGTCCTGCCTGGGTCCCCAGGGTTCAGGGCCTCAGGAAGAGGCCAGCTCTTCCCTGCAGGAACCTAACACTCACTACCGGATATATAAATAGTGCATTGTAGCCTAGGCTGGCTTCAGGCCTGCTGTGTAGCTAAGGCTGGATTTGAACTCCTGATCCTCCTGCCTTCACCTTCCAAGTGCTGGAGAAAATGCACTCCTTAGTAGAAACCTCCCAGTGCCGTGTGAGAGAAAGCGAGGGATCAGACAGCCTGGAGCTCAAATCCTGTGATCCCAGCTACTGCTGGGATTCAGGCAAGTCTTGTCTTGACTCTCAAGTGACTTGTAAGTCTGAAGAAGGACACGAGTCTGGCGCATGCATCTGAATGGCTGAACTCAGAGCAGGCTGCCATGCTTCCTGGGTGGCTCCTCCTGTTTTTCTTTTCCCTCAGCTTTCTGTCTTTCTTTTCCTTTATATTTGTCTTTATTTTATTATTTAATGTCTTCGGGTATTATGACTGCCTGTGTCTGTGCATCACATACATGCAGTATCTCTAGAGGCCAGAAGAGGGCGTTGTATCCCCCTCAAACTAGAGTTACAGACGTTGTGAGCTGCCCTGTGGGTGCTGAGAATTGAACCCAGGTCCTCTGCAAGAGTAACAAGTGCTCTTTACCGTCGATCCATCTCTCTAGCCCCTTTCTTTTTCGAGATAAGATAGTATTTTTAAATGTGTGCTTTTGTTAGACTATGCCCAATAAAAATTGCTTCTTCCAATGAAGTGTCTTCCAAGCCTCCTGGGCTCAGTCTCTGTAGGATGCTCCTCCCCACCAGATAGGCACTGACATTGTTATATACGTTTGGTTACACACTTGTTCCTCAGTCTTTCATATAGGATGTGTAAGGTTGGACACAGTACATCAAGAAGCATGCGTGCAAAATACAAGTTTATAACATTTTTAGTTAAAGAAAAAGAGAAAACACATGCAGTTGACTTCATCAAGTTCAAAAGCACCTGAGGTTCAGCCCTCCGATTTTACGCAGGAAGACAGATTCCAAGACTGCACGCACGCAGTCTACGAACGCACAGCAAATAATCAACAGTCGAGAATCAGTTCATCCGACTCTGCTCTGTTTCATCTCCCTCAAGCCATGCTGTCTGCGTTTCTTTCATTTGGAATAAGCTAGTGGAGAAACACACTCACAGCTAGACTTGCCAGGATAACCTGTAGCTATGGGAAATGGCTGTGGGTACTTGGCCTGCTGCCCTAGTCCCTCTGATGGTCAGACTAAGGACCCTGCACTTGGCTCTGGGTGTCCACTGCTCCAACATTGCCTGATGCCCTAGGGGAGGCAGGCAGCATAGGACAGAGGCCTCCAAAGCTTGGCAAGTCAGACTACCTTTTTTTTTTTTTTGGTTTTTGGCCACTGATGAATGGTGATAATTGTTGGGAGATTAATTTAGGATTCTCTGATGAAAGATGCTGCACAAGTGCCAGAGAAAGAGAGAGAGGGAGGGAGGGAGGGAGAGAGAGAGAGAGAGAGAGAGAGAGAGAGAGAGAGAGAGAGAGAGAAAGCAAATGCTTGGCTGAGCAGGCATTCTCTTGGGTTCCAGAGCTGACTCAAATTCTGACCTTGGGCGAGTCATTTAACCTCTTTATGTCAATTCTCCTCATCAGTAAAATCAGCCTAATGATGGTTGCTCCTCCAAACCACTTTGATTCTCAGATGAAAGCATTCATAAAAGTGCACAGGATTGCTATTAATTGGGCCATTATTATTTTTATTATTGAGTAGATTAAGCCCACTAAACTCTAACTATGTTTTGCCTTCCACCTGCCAGCAGGATGAGCGGTTAACTATCAGATGATGGGCCTCTCTGATGTCACCCTGTGTGGGGAAGCCCGGCAGACAGGCACTTCCTTTGCAGAGGGCACGGCCTCCTGGGCAGATGCGGCCTGTTCTGGGCATGTTCTGTGACTTCTGCTCCCAGCTTTTAACATGAGTATGTCTGACCGACTGTGGGCAGTGTTCCCAGTGACTAGGGAGCATGATGGAAGGGTCTGGTGCTTGGCCACGACTGTGAGACTACATAGGCAGACAGCACAGACTGCAAAATGGCTTCTGCAGCTGAATAATGAGAACTGACTGCCCCACCCCATCTTCAAGCAAGATTCAGAGGAGAAAGCCTAGCAGCAGCATTCAGGGCACAGCAGGTCAAGAGCGACAGATGTCAGGTCTCTCTACCTTACCAGATCTGTACCAGGAACAAGGGGAGTTCAGACCCCATTTGTACCCCTTATGCAGCTGTTGGTAGGGGGCACGGGTCTTAATACCCATCTAACAAGCTTGTGGGAATTGATGATGGGCTCAATCCTTAAGCCTGTGTCTGGCACAAAGTAGATGCTCTGTTTATTATTGTAATCAGAAAGCAATCCACGGTGTACAGATAAACAAAACCGAACAACTTCCTTCTTGCCTTATGGGAAATGGTCACCTTTCTGAAGTGTACTATAATTCCTTTTTCATAGCAATCAAAATTACACGAGTAATGTACATTTGATACAAAAATGCAGGCTCAACGGAAAGGCGTTAAGTCCTGCATCCATATCCTGGATCTACAGCCGGACTTCACAGGATGCCTCCTGGGAGGCACTGGGGTAAATCTACTTAATCACCCCCTTTGAACCACACAACTCTGTGTCACCAACACTTCCAATTTTAAGGTCAGCCCAGCAGCAGAGAGCACCGTGTGGGTAGACACCTGGGTGACATTTCCTGCCCCACTCCAGAGTGCATGCATTGGAATCACCTGAATTGTAATGCTCACCTGCCCTGCGTTAGCAAGAACTACATCAAGTGAATGAAATCAAAGGCACAAGTTCAAGGGCGTGTAGGCAAATATGTGTATCTAAATTTAAAGTTGAGCCACCTGAACGCTGGCTGTGAAGAAGGAGCCCTGCAGGGCTCAGCTGAGGCAAACCCTTGGGCCGCACGGTGGCAGGCCCATGCTTGGAGGAAGGCGGGATGCAAGCCCTTCCCTGTCATTTCCACTAAGTAGCTGTTGAGAGCCTGCTGCGCGCCAGTCACCTTGTCAACTCACCCATGACTTGCATCTTTTAATCCTGTGACAATCCTGTTAAATTTACCCTGCAACGTTGTCAATGGCCTTTGGCTAGTCCTTGGGCTGTAGGGGCCTGTGTTTTTTCATCTTCCGTAAAAAGGAGACGGTAAAAAATCTGCCCTGTGAGCCTCATGGTGTTAGCAACAGAATGGAAGGAGGCTGCGTTTAAAGGCTTCGCGAACCGGAAGTTGTGCACACAGAGAAAGGAAAGAACCCTGGAGAGTCTCTTTCCCCACTCTCATTTTCTGCTTTTGGGTGAAATTCACTCCCTCGTTAAGTAACCATGGGGCAGAAGGAGCACTCTTTGTCGTCACAGATCGCCTTTTTCCAGTGCACACGTCGGTGAGTTACAGCCCTCTGTGGTCAACCAGCAAGGGCTGCTTCATTTATGATCGGTCAGTGGGTGCAGAGGCCAAGAGCAAGCTTAGACTCCAGCTACAGGACAGCTCTGCAAAGGGGGAGCAGGCTATCCTTGAGACTTTGGGGTTCTGTTTCCTCAGCCATAAGCGGGAAGATAACAGGGCTTGTGTCCCCTGGTCTTTGGGGAGGATATGATGTTGAAGTGAAAAAGGCTGAGAACAGAGTCTCAGCTCATAGCACGTGACGAATGGGTGCAGGTATCCTTGTTACCTACTCAGTATGATGACCGCTATGTCCATTTCAGCCATGAGGAAACCAGGGGAGGCATTAGGAGGTGAAACAGCTTACTCGAGGCTGTGAAGCGAGCTGGTGGGCAGGGGAGGTTTGGATGTAGTTTTGATTCCATACTGTTTGTTTTTAATTTAACCACAATGCCTCTCCCTGGAAAGGGGGGGGAATGGGAGAGAGAGAGAATGAGGGGGTGCTCTGTGTCCTGATCACACATGGCCTTTGCAGGACGCTTTCAGACTTTCCACCTGTCACCTCACAATGTGGCTGATGTGGCCACTGCCAAGCCGGGCATACACTTTTGGATCCTTTATGTAGCATCTCAATTCAGCTTTAAAATGCTGTCAGTGTCACAGTTTACTGGAAATCAGGATGTTTCATTTGGCCCATTGTTTTAAATAAACTGAAGACAGGTATGGCAGAATATTTGAAATTAGATTATCCCCCTCCAAACTTGTTTGGTTTGGTTTCTACAAAGAAATATTCCCTCTCCTTTGTTAAGCACATCCGCCCTCCCCAGCTCACCCGCTGCTCCTACAGACAGCGTGCTGAAGGCTGGGAAGGACGGGCAACTCCTGCTGTGCTCGTGGAGGCCGAGAGCACCGGCCTCAGCGGCCTCCAGATAGACCCGGCTCTCCCTTGCACACAACCTCTTCCCGGCTGATTTGTTCCCCTCCGCCTATCCTAACCTTATTTGCCAAACGCTGTCTCTTTGAGGGCTTTGGTAAAGCTAGACAAGAAAACCCACGCAAATCATTACGTCAGACAACACAATCCACGGTCCATGTATGTGCTAAACACAGTTATCCTTCAGCACCTGAGGGTGCTTGTTTCAGGATCAATCCATCCAGCTACCAAAATCAATGGATGCTCGAGTTCCTTCTATAAAAAGGCACAGTGTCTGCCTACAACCCGCACACACCTTCTGTGTCCTTTGGTCACCCATGATCCCTGACACCATGTAAGTGCCGCATAAATAGTTGGTGCACTGTAGTGCTAAGGACTAGTGACAATACGAAACTGCACCCTAACAGGTTAGATGCTGTTCGATATGTAAATACGTATACACATATGTATACAGACATGTATACATTTGCCCCTCACACACAAATATACTGGATGTGATGATGTCTGTCCGTAATCCCAGCTCTTTGGAGCTTTGTATATTCACAGACAAGTCAGGTTGTATGGATCTCTACTCTTTTTCTCTCTCCCTGGCACACGCGCGCGCGCGCGTGCACACACACACACACACACATACACACACACGTGCACACACACACACACACACACACACACACACGGAGTCACCCAAGGACATGAAAAACTGATTCTAAATAATAATTATTACTTATGTTTTGCTTCAAACAAGAAGATTAGACTCCTTTGATGATACCTAACCTGAAATTAGGTTAAAAAAAATCATACCTGTGGGGATTATGGACACCCAGATTTCCCCAACTAATACATGGAATGGCCAAAAATCATGTCAACCTGGATCACTGCAGGATTTATCTGAACTATCCCTATCACTTTTTTCTTGTTTTTAAGACTCCTTTAAAGCAATGTTTGAGCTTTAGTGAAATCAGAAAAGGAAATCCATGAGGACGGCAAGCAGTAAACCTTCATTTCCTACCTTGGGCAAAACTATTGAAAATTAGTGGCAATTAAGAGTGAGCATCCATACAAAGTCCTCATTCAGCGTGCTGCTTACAGCCCTGAGTTTGCAGGGACTCAAGCCGGTGTTGTTCAGCTAGACCAGAATCCTTGGTGTGAGGAGCCCTTTGGGAATGAGCTGGTGCCTCAGCGCCCTCTGGTGTCCAGGTACCAGATGCCAGGACACTCAGGGCAAGATGGCTGCTTTGAAGGCAGAAAGGGAACCTAAACCCAAAGCCTGGCTTCCTCTTATTCAACATCAGAAGTTGCAGGTGATGTGGCAACTGTTTCGTGCCAGCAATGTAGGGAGATCAGCTAGCTACGGACAGATACTTCAGCAAACAGCACAGTTGTCCTGGCTGCGGTAATTACACTCAGAACAGATCTTGGAGCATCCCAGCTTTCTTCTGTTTCTTTGCAAAACCCAAAGCCAGACCTACTTTTTGCAACTGTCTGATCCTGAGGTCTCTGCTCTGCGTCTGCCAAAGCTGGTAAAAAAGGTATCCTAGATCATAGGATGACAGGCTTCGAGAAGAGGAGGTAGGACCCGTATACACTTCCAAGTCCCTACCCCATCTCTAAGCCAACACCCCACACCTGCCTTTGATTTCTCCGTGTGTCAGACGAGGTGGCTCCAAGCATTTGACTCTGCACATGACCCCATCCTGTGGCTCTGCTTTCACTCTGAAGCTAGGATTTCTGTCTTCGACAGGAGTCTGAGTCTCATTTCCCAATTTGCTGGTCAGTCAATCACTTCATAGACTAACTAGACTGAGGACCAAGCTATCAAAAGGAAAGTGCAAGGAACTGAACACCTGCCCCAGCCATTCAGCAGGAACATCAGGACATGCCTGAGCCAACTTTTCATGGAGATCATAAAGAGATAGCAGATTAGTCCCTGAGAGCTTTGGCAATGCTCCTCCCAAACCTGAACTCTATCTCAGGGGCATTGTTCACCTTCTGAAGGCAGAGACTCTCAGATCATGGCCCCTTGACCAGTCACAGCATCGGCTTGGAGGTTGGCAGAGCTGTGAACACTCAGACCGCTGAAATGTAGCATCCTGGCTGGTTTTACTGTCAACTAGATACATTCTAGAGTCAGCCAGGAAGAGGGAATCTCAACTGGGAAAATGCCCCCAACAGAGTGGCCTGTAGGCAATTCTGTGAGGGCGTTTCCTTGATTTGTGACTGATGTGGGAGGACCCAGCCCACTGTAGGTGGTGTCACCCCTTAGCAGGTGGTCCTGCGTTGTATAAGAAAGCAAACTGAGCAAGTCACGAGGAGCAGGCCAGTAAGCAGCAATCTTCCTTGGTCCCTGGTTATTGAGTTCTGCTCTGACTTCCCTCAATGATGGACTGCGATGGAGACGTGTAAGCCAAAGGAGCTCTTTTCTCTCCAGGTTGCCTTTGGTCATGATATTTATCACAGCCACTGAAAGCAAACTAGAAAATCCAGGAACACTGTGTTTGCAGCCCAGCGATGTGCGTTCTATCAAACCTTCCTAATTCTGATATACAGGCTGTCTGAGAACAGTTATGTCAAAGGAAAATGAAGAGTGGCTCAGCATTGCCATGAACCCTGGCGAGTTGGGAATGGTCTGAGGCAGTGCTGGCCTCATCAGAGGAAGATTTATTGGATGGCTTTCTAAGCATTCTCCAATGAAGTACCACTATGTTTTTAAAAAGTGAATTTATATATAACTTATAAGTGACATTTCTGTGTAATATATACAGGCCATTTAAACACAATTATATATTACCAAGAAAAATGCAAAAACTGATCTTACCATATGATCCTGCAACTATACTCTGTGGAGTCATCCCAGAGGAGTTGAAACTCTACATCCACACAAAAACTTATTGTAGGGATGGCGATGGCAGATTTATGCATCTTTGCCCAAACTCAGAAACAACCAGGATGCCCTTCAGCAGGTGAATACATTGTAGTACAGTCAGATACTGGAATATCATGCAGCCCTAAAAATGAGTTATGGAGCCAAGAAGGAGAATGAAGAGGAGGAGAACGGGAAGTAGGGGGAGGAGGAGGTGGAGGGAGAAGAGGAGAAGAAAAACAGGAACAGGAGGAGGAGAAGAAGAAGGAGAAGGAGGAGAAGGAGGAGAAGGAGGAGAAGGAGAAGAAGGAGAAGAAGGAGAAGAAGAAGCCGCCACAGCTACACACTTATGGGAATCAAAGTACATTCTGGAAAACAAAACAATGGAGACAGAAAGATCAGCGGCTCCCAGGACTCCAGGGGAAAGTTGACTTTGTGTGAGAATCTACTCAGTGTGGTGCTGTGACTGAAGGCACCTGCCTTCCTCTATTTGTCCAACCCATAAAACG